>WTXE01000160.1:0-69205 GCA_022496225.1 Russula aff. rugulosa BPL654
GAAGCCGTCCCAGAGGCCGGTAACAATCAAGGTACCTCTAAGGGCCTCAAGGCCGGTACCCCTTCAAGAAGACAATGAATACAATGGAAATGCCCGGTTGCCCAACTTATTCCGGTCCACGGCACGAAGCCGTCCCAGATGCCGGTGACAGAACCACTATGCCTGCTATACAGACAATCAAACTTCCCAATTTCCTCCCCTTCCCTGGGAAACAGCTTCATAACTCCCTCCCGCCCAACCATGATTCTCTGGCCAGCATGCTCGGCTTATGCCTAGCGTACCTCAAAGCCATGCACCCCGCTAAGATCGTCCCACAAGACGAGTCAATGCGGGCAACTGCCCACATCATACAACTCTTCACAAACGACCCGCTTATCCAGTCCCTCATGCCAAAGGGCAACACCGCTAACACAGCCCCCGTCAAAGAGCTCAACGCCCTCCAAATACGCCTCACAAGCTTGGAGAACACGCTTGCCAACCTAGCCAAGGCCACAGCCGACGCCAGGAAGGAAATTAAATACCAGTCTACTAACACGCCCAAGCCAGCCAAGGCCCTCAACACCACGAAGACCTCCAGCGCCCCGCCTACATATGCCGCAAAGGCTGCCACCCCACAACGCCCTAGTGCGGTGATGGGTGCCGCTGCATACACGTGGCCAACTGATCGCCGACCATCGCCGGCAGACATATGTGTCACAATTAACAAAGCCCTTGACCGCCGCAACACCACTCAAGTACGTATTTCCGCTGCAAGGTGGACTGCGAAAGGCAACTTAGTGGTGTGGGGCGGTGCCAACACAACGGCCCCCCAGCTCAGCTCCATCCTCCCCCAAATTGCCGAAATACTGGCAGTCCCTTTCTCAGCCATTTCCCAATCTGAACCTAGTTCGCCCCCTGTCTTTCGTCCTAATACCAAATGGTCGAAAATCCGCTTAAATTCCATTTTTACTGGTGTCACGCCACACCGAGGAGCCTACACCCCAGACAAGTGCCACGCTGCCCTTGTCGCTGAGAACCCTTCCTATGCTGCCCTCACCATCACCCAAAAACCCTCATGGGTATGGGACCCTACTAAATACTCACAGGGCGCTATCTCATCCCTCTCCGTCTCATTTGAAGACCCTGACGGCACGGGCACCCAGTCCCTTCTACGCCATAATACGCTCTTTGCCTTCGGGCATGTGATCACGGTTAAACGCTGGAAGCAATCCCCTCCAAAACGTGTCCCCAGCATCCCTGCCACCTCCATCCCCACATCTATCTCGGCCCTGGGAGTAAACGCCCCAGTTGAGGAAGGGCCCCAACCTACAGTATACCAGCCTATGATGACTGATCCCAACCAGCCGCCCGCAAGACACTCCCAAATTGGAAGGCATCAAGCTAGCCGAGGGAAAAGGCGCCGAGGAGGGCCCTATTGAAAACGTAATACTTCCACTCACCACCATCAAGGGGCAGAACGGCCCCTAAATCAACATTCAACATACTCTGACGTGGTTTTCCCCTTTTTCCACCGATCTCGCCCATACACTCCAACCATACACATCAGCAAAAGATCCATTTGCTTTTTTCCTCTTAATTTAGCTTGAAATGGTGAAATGTGGAAATATTGCAAATTCTATGTATTCATGATGTAGCCCTTTTTAATGCGATTCAAATGAGCCCTTAAGCATGCAAATTGGACAAGAATTGACTGAGTTATGCTTAAAACAAAAAACAAAAAAATATGGGCTTATTTAGCTTGAGAGCTCTTGGAACGCTAAAAAGCCATTTTAAGGACTTTTAAGCCATTTTCAAGCAGATGGATCTTTTCCTGATGCATGCCTAAGCATACAATACGAACCCTCTGTTCCGAGCTACTGCCCTTAATCTGTGTCTCTGGCCCCTTCCTGACCCCCTTCCAACGCATGGACCCTGCCCTTATCAGTATCCCTTTTTTCACTAAAAGGTTGTTATTGTAATGGAATTGTTACTGAAAGGATGCTAAGATGTCCTGGTAAGATGGAGGCCTAGCCGGATCCACGTACAAGTGCTGGCTCAGTAGGTAGTATGTGACCGCCCTGTACAGTCGAACCCCTCTTAAACCATACCTCAGATAATCCATAACCCCTCAAATGCCATAGCAATACCATTCCACCAACTTGGTGGACAGGGATTTGGGCAGAAAAACCCATAGGTCCGCAATAACACGTAGTGCATAGCCCTCGGGTGGGCTGCAGTGGTCAAATCCGGTCAAAGCCCATAGGTTTTACCTACCATATTAGGCTTAGTTCATGCACAAGTAAAACAAGATGATATATTTTTAATTATAACAAGGCTGCTGATTGACATTACTCCGTGCGCATGGCTGGCACATATCCACCCGTCATTACAGACCTTGACTCGTATCGTAGATGCAATGGGGGGCACAGAATTCCCTCTGGAGGGTGTAATGGGGTTAATTGGCTCGGTGTCAGCATGCTCAGTCTTGGAAGTCTCCCTGCACATGATGGTCGTCGGCAGCCCAGATCGCCAGTGGCCTTGCAGCGGATGTGGGTTGCAAAGTTACGAGGGCTGAGTTCGTCCGCTCCAAATGGTGGCCTGCGAGACTGCCTGACTGGCTGGCTGAGCATATGCTGCAGCACAGTAACCGACAATGTAGGAGCAGCAGGCAAAGGATGACGGCCAATACCAAGCCCTTCATAGAGCTTCTTGGTCACCTCTTCATGCAGCGAAAGGGCAGTCGGACAAATGAGGAACCCAAATTGGGCGTAGAGGGGGACGAGTGCGAACCAGACTTGGAGGATGACTCGGTCGAGGTATCCTCAGCATCGGTATCGTCAATCGCGACGGTTAGCAAGGGTTGTGACGTGGCCGACGTGAAACATAAAGGTTGAGGTTGGTTGAGGTTGAGTGTGAGGTGAACTCACATGAGTTGCTGCCGAGGGAGAAGAGCGAGCAGTGAGCTTCTTGTGGAGGAGGTGATACTCGAACACTAGGGGTCAGACTGGAGTTAATCGACGCAGCTCTATTCCCACTGAGAACGGAATTGTTGTTACCACCACGATGCCAGGAAGCCACTGGCACACTGTCCGATTTGGAAGGCGAAAAGGAATTGGTAGCATTGTTCGAAGTGGGAGTACCAAGAGACATGCCACCGCTGGTAGCAGGGGCCGAGGACACGTTGAAGTTACCACGAGAAATTGAGGAGACACGGTGACCAGACACTTAAGGAACGCGTGAAAATTGCTGATTTTTTTTCTAATTTTTTTTCAACTTTTGGAGCACTTTTTTTGGCGTAACTCCTTAAATCCATGACCCCTGATAACCTATACCCTAAGCAGTCCACCGAGGGGTATGGGTTAAGAGGGGTTCGACTGTACCTCGTTGCTACGCCGTGCGGAATACAAGTTTGATTTAAAAAAAAAAAAGACTCCTCTCCCTCATCACCAATCCTGACACCATTCACGGCAGACTACTCGCAAACGTATGTGCTTTCTTCCAGTGCTCCCTCTTCTCTTCCTTGACGGATGAACCGGCCCTCCTTCTGTATTTCAAGTTGCATGAATCGAGGACGGCTGTGGTGCCGTCCACGGCGGCGGTGATACCGCGCCAATTGGTCATGTTCGTCGTCAGCAAAGGTCGTAGAGGAAGATTGCTGCATTCTGCTCCCCAAGGAGTTTGAGTCGATAACTCTTCCAGACAGGACCACACAAACGCTCAGTCCCACCCGCGCGACGCGTTTGCTGTTTTCGAGGACATCTCTCTGTTGTGTAACAGAGAGCGTCCGCAATTCCTACAACTTGAGTACCCCCACCGGACGTTTGCCATCAAGCTGATCGAGAGTGTACTTATGAACTATAACTATTACCAACTCTTCTGCAAGGTGTGTCTCTTCTCCCCTTTCCCTATCGGAGACCTATATGCCGTAAGTTGTCCTGAAATCACTTCATCTTCACAGCATTTCGAGCTCATACTCTTATTACAACTCCGCCTTTTCCCCATGCCCTTCAAGACCCTCTCCGAGCGTTCCGCTTCCCGTCTTGCCCTCCGCGACACACGTGTTTTCCCTCTTGCTCAACCAATTCTCGCCCAAGCTAGACGGAGGCCACCCTTGGACTACTCACCAAACTTATTGGTGGCGAGACTGACGCCGGTGAGCTCGGCCTGCCTGGGTGGATGAGGGTTCTCGTGATGGAGATCATACGCAGGTAAGGCCCCCTCTATACCTTATTTCTGGCGTTGGCTTATTGGTGACCACGCGATCCTCCATCCGTATGAATGCGTGCAGGCTATGTAGCCATGTCTATGTGCACCGGTGTCTGGCAGCGTTGCGATGCCTTGGCAACCGGCGGTGACCCCGGCAGCGCCTCTAGCGCACATGTTCTCACCCACCTCATATCCGCCCACAAGAACCTAGTCACCTCACGTCCCGCCTGCTCGGCGTCTCTGCGTAGATGCACGGAGTGGGGGTACCTGCGAGCGACTTTCAATCGCACTTTCATGGCTACCACAGCTCGGGCAGCGTCGCGGGGATGGTGGCGACGGTTGTCAGCAGGACGGTGTCGACGTCATTGGGATGATTGGTACCGAAGCTCGCTTGAGGGTGCACACTGCAGCGATGAAAGTGCAATGGTGCGTCTCCCCAATCGATGTTCTGCCAACGGGCTGCCAACCTTCTCCCTTCTCATCGCCTTCTCCCTATAAGCATCGATCAGCTCGATAAGGCTGATGCACCGCCATCTCGGAGACGTACATATATCTCCTCGGCGTCCAATACCTCGTCTCACTCTCCGACGGCCTCACAGGGTATAGCTTCCATCTCTACAACACCGTCGCGGTCCAAAACCCGCCCACGGGTTCAACCGAGCCCGTGCGTGTACTGTGCCCACTGACCCTATGACGCTCCCCGAGGCCAAGCCAGCCCGCACTGGGCTACAAACTGTGCGCGCGATGCTAAACGCAGGCTGGCCGCGCATCTTGTGACATTCTCATTCCTCTTTACCACCCCTCCGACCCCCTCTTGGGTCCTAGGCGCCCTGCAGACGCTCGCTTGCCCCACAGGGTGCCTCACGCCCACGTGGCGCGTTCCTTAATGCCCCCGCCAAGGCCGCACTCCCACGTCGCTGCGCTCGGCGAATTGCAACACGCGTCATCTGCGTTACGCCTCTCCGTCTCAATTGAGGGACTCACACTCGGTTTGGCGGGAGCTGGCGCCGCACCACAACCGCCGGGACTTTAGCGCATAATTTGGAGTGCTTAGGGACAGTCTACACTCGTCCCTGCCCGGGCCTGCCGCGCTTTTCCTAACCGGAACGCTTGGCTCAGCTGGTTCGCGCTATGAACTGTGCGCGTGGTGCTGAACGCAGGCTGGCCTGCGCTTCTTGCGTTCCTCCCCTCCATATCACGAACATCTCCGACTCCATCTTCGGTGACGTCCTAGGCGCTTCAGGCCCCTCACACTGTCCACATCACGTGACGCGTTCCTAGGCCGCTCTACCACACGCGTCGTCCCTGCTCGACGAATCACAAACACGCTTCGTCTGCGTTGCGCTCCCCCGTCTCACCTAAGAGACTTACTCTTGGTTTGGCGGGAGTCAGCGGAGGTGGCGTGACCAGGACTTGGCCTGCGTGATTTGGCGTGTTTACACGCTCATCGCTGCCGCGCTTTTCCTAGCTTGGACGCTCGGCTCAAGGTGGTTCGCGATACTCAGGTGCTCCAAAATGCAGATTACATTCTTACCCATGCGGTGTTGCCCGACAGCGGACACTGCTATCCGTAACTTAGATGGGCGATGATGTCACCACTCGTTTTACAATAATGATATCGGGTCACTACTTGAGTACAGAAGAGTCGCTCTAACGCTTATCAAAGTCGGAGGTACAGCTCCTTCATCCTGTATTTATGGTGAAGGGATAATGGACATCATGTAAATCCTAATAGTTTAATATGCCAAACTGGTAGGACCGACTGCTCTTGAGCCTACCTGAGGAATTCCCGTCACAAGCTGTATTACTAGTAATTGTCGTACGGGAGAACACAATGTTTTGTCAGATATCAGTTCTGTAGTCGGATATGGTAGGGTCGAGTTCCGTTACGAGTCCTTACTGAATTTGAGCCCGCGATGCCCACATGGGACTTAGGAAAATTTACTATCCGCGAGCGAGTACATTGGCATAAGCTCCCATGATCTTATGGTACGTTACCGGTGAATGGGTAGCCGGTACCAGTATGTAGTATCAGAATCCTCGACGATAATGATATAACCACATCCTGACATATTTTCCTCCGTATACTGTAGGTGGCTGAAATGTGCGTGGGAGACTCTCTCAACGCAAGAGTCTTAGTGAATTCTCGACACCGGATGATATACGTAACACTCACACATTCCCATTTCCGCTGAGTCCTACCGACTCCTACGTTGGGATCCACACCCGCTCCCCACTTTTGTTGCCCATGTCCGCATCGACTGTGACGCTTCCAGGGTGGTTCCGAGTATCCTTTCTAAGCTTAAGCGGAACCATTGATCTTGTCATCTCATTTGTCCCCGGTCTCCTGTACATGATGTAGGTCGAACGCCTCTATCTCACGTAGAAACGGTCAAGAGCCCGTGCGCGGGATTTCGAAGCTCGTACTCGTTCGTGCCCTTCGTGCGCGCCAATACGATGTTACAAGTGTTGATGCACCGCCGAGGATGAGACTGCAACAGAATCTAGCATCGGTATAAGGATAGCTATGGAACAGAGAAGTACGTACATTTTTACCGATTAGCGCTGCACCAAGGGCGGTACCATCGGGCTTGTAGAGCGAAGGCAACGTTTTGCGCCCCCAGCCTGAAATTTTTGCTGATAACACACGTACGTGTACGAGTGTCAATAAAGGTATCTCCTGCGCGTATCTTACTACTCACCTTCTGCGTGGCCTTGAAAAGCTCTGCTCTCGCCACGGTGACGGTTTGGCCTAAGCGCTGACGAACAGTTTTTTTTCGCGGTGCTGAGAGAAACCAGTAGGACAATCAGCCGCCCATGACATCAGAAAACTCATCATCGGGGAACAAACATACAGGATCTCTGTCATCAAACGGGTGCCATACCGCTTCACTGTCAACCTGACCTTGGCCAGTTAAGTCGCTCGCACGTTGTTGTAGCCCTTCCGTGGGTGAAGATGCCTCCGCCGGTTGTTCTCGTGGGACAGGTTTTTGTGTTTGAGGTGCCGGGTAGCATGGGCAGTAGCATGAGTCAGCAAAAAGCACGTTTTTATGCAGCACCCAGGACAGTAGGTGCCGCGGAGGGAGCGGCTGCATCTGATAGGGCCTCTGCCCTCGGGTGATGGAGTAGCGTGAGTATCATGAATAGGAGACGACGAGAAGTAACCGATGAAGCATGTTACTGTATGCGCGGTACCTAGCACGTCGATGCAGGGGTGGAGTCGCGTCGGCCCTTCCGTGAGGTGGCTTCCTCCAGGATAGACAACACGGTATGTGTTGCGCCCGCCGGGGTATTTGGCGAATCATGATGATGGTACACATAGGACGTCGAACGTGGATTCTTCAGGCGGGATCGAGGTGGATGTTGTGATAGGACGGAGCTACTGCAAGGGGAACGAGGGAGGGAGAACGGGAGCGTCGAGTCCGTCTCAGTCTGAGCTTGCATAAACATACGAGAGGTAGGGACAAGTCACGGTGTACTGTAGTGGAACTCAAAGAGCCGGACCTGACAGAAGTGCTGACTAATCGGAAGTTCGTCTCACATGAATCCTCTCCTCTCCTTTCCGCAACCTCTGCACAGTCCTTCCTGCAGCTATCTGAAATGTCTTCCCTGGGGTTTATAGAATCCGAATCCCGTATGTACCGCCTGCATATGCCACAATAATGTGATTCTTTCCCTTCCGGTTCAAGGTGTGCTCTGAAGAAAAGAAAAAAGGCATTTATCTGAAGCTACCAAGGAATTTACTGCAGCTGTCAAACAGCATCGATGGTGAGTACGATGAGTGATCATCGTCTTCGATGGCCAGTCGACGCCGCAGTGATCCTGTCCTGCCCGTCTCCCGCTAAATTTGGGCCCTCAGTTGCCATTCCGGGCCATTTCTCAAGCTTCGAACTCTTTTTTTGGTGGACAAATCGGGATCCGCTTTCGCCAGTGAGCTCACGGCAGTCGAACGCGTCTGAGCGGAATTCTGATGATGTTTATCTATTTGTGATTCAATTTCAACAATCACCGTACGTTTTCGGTTCCTTTTCGTTATGGCGCAATGATCTACAAGGCGATCCATGAGAAGAAGGGAGGTGCACGAAGAAAAGGCAGGTCGGTTTTTGGCCGTTTAAAGACGGATCCCCGGCCCGGGGATGCCGCAGCAAAAATCCGCCACTCTTCCTTTGTCATCGCGCACGTCAGAGATTCCGGAGGCGCTGGCAGCGATATCTGCTGCCACATGCCAGGGGGTTCAACGGTTTGGCCATGCCCAGTGCTCTTTTTATTGGTTTTTGTTCTAAGCAGAGTTAATTGCAAGCCCCATTTTTGAAGCGGGAACTTTGACATACATTCGTTCTTTCTTTTGTGGTGGAAGCTCGGTTAGATTTATCACGAACGTTGTAGATGACTGCTCAACGTTTATCCGAGCCCTTGTGTTTGTCGGCGGTTGGCAAGCGGGACACTCTCCTGCGGTCCATCTGCAGCGACCATAGCATCTGTCTTGACCCGTTATCCCATCGACAGCCCTTCACTTCCCACCACATGCTACTGTACACGCTTCTGGAGCTGCTCTCGGATGTTGAGAAGAGAAAGGGCCTGACTACGTCTCAGAGCGCGGACGACGCAGTGCGTGCCGGTGGAAGTATCTGCAGAGTCCATCAGCGAGAACGATCCTGCTTTGATTCCCATCGCTACCGGCTCGAGCTACGCGATGACTCGGACGTTGGGAAGGACAGGCGGGGCGGTCTATCGCGGTGGTGAAGGGAATTCAGTTCAAATCACATCCGTCGGGCGTTCTCGCAACTACCAACCGGCGCTCGTGACATCCGTCTTGCTAGGATCTGAGAATAAGTCAAATCAATCTTTAAAGAACTTTTGTCATGGCCCTAATGCCTATAACTTCCCTCGCATATTGCACAGGAACGCTTCGCCAACGTGTTATGTGAAGTATGGCAGGCTCATTTTAGCTGTACTCCAACAGGTACGCTACGCCCTAAGAATTACTTTTTTCTTGGGATATTGACTCGCCCTCTATCACCCAGGAAAATGATCCGAGTCATTCACAGAAAAAACTTATTGGGCTTAAAGTCTTTCGTGTAAGTCTTGAATGCTAAGCTTACTGAAATACTAAAACAGCGCAGATTTACTGCCATATAGTTCCATAAGATACTTTAAGACGATCTTAGGATGAAAACTGTGGATTATTATAGTCCTATATCTCGGTATTAATACAAGTAGTCCAACTGCGTCCATGCACGAAATTAGATAGATTGAGAATGGTTCCACATTTGCCGGCAATCCAAATAGTACTTGGACGGTGTAAATGGGCCCTGTGTACTGATGGAATCCACATTAATAGTTCACCTTTACTACTGCATATCCACCCCCCGTCATTGATCACTCCATGATCAGCAAAGTCAACATCATTTGTAGTTTCTGTTTTCCTTATTGTAAGATTTGACACCCGAATCGTCCGATCGTGTGAACCTGAGACGATGTGATGGCCATCTGGCGAGAATGCCACAGACGTGACCCAATCTGTGTGTCCAGTGAAAGGGCCTGCTGCCATCTCTCCCGTCATGGCATCCCACACACGAATTGTTTTATCGTCCGAACCTGAGACAATGCGCTGGCCATCTGGCGAGAAAGCAACAGACCTGACCCAATTTGTGTGTCCAGTGAAGAGGCATGCCGCCGTCTCTCCAGTCATCGCACTCCACACACGAATTGTTTCATCCTCTGAACCTGAGACGATGTGGTGGCCGTCTGGCGAGAATACCACAGACTTGACAGGATATGTGTGTCCAATGAAAGGGCCTGCCGCTGTCTCTCCCGTCATGGCATTCCACACACGAATTGTTTGATCAGAAGAACCTGAGGCGATGTGCTGGCCATCCGGCGAAAATGCCACAGAATTGACCCAACCTCCGTGTCCAGTGAAAGGGCCTGCCGCTGTCTCTCCAGTCATGGCATTCCACACACGAATTGTGAGATCGTTTGAACCTGAGACGATGTGCTGACCATCTGGCGAGAATGCCACAGAATTGATTGAACGGGTATGTCCAGTGAAAGGGCCTGCCGCTGTCTCTCCAGTCATGGCATTCCACACACGAATTGTTTGATCAGAAGAACCTGAGACGATGTGCTGGCCATCCGGCGAGAATGCCACAGAACGGACCCAACTTTCGTGTCCAGTGAAAGGGCCTGCCGCTGTCTCTCCCGTCATGGCATCCCACACACGGATTGTTCGATCGTCTGAACCTGAGGCAACGTACTGGCCATCTGGCGAGAATGCCACAGAGTTGACCAAACCGCATTCAGTGACAGGTTCTGCCGCTCCCGTCATTGTATTCCACACACGAATAGTTTTATCGTCTGAACCTGAGACGATGTAATGGCCATCGGGCGAGGATGTCACAGACCTGACCGAACCTGTGTGTCCAGTGAAAGGGCCCGCCGCTGTCTCTCCCGTCATGGCATCCCACACACGAATTGTTTGATCGTCTGAACCTGAGACGATGTGATGGCCTTCGGGCGAGAATGTCACAGACCTGACCGAACTTGTGTGTCCAGTGAAAGGGCTCGCCGCTGTCTCTCCCGTCATGGTGTACCACACACGAATTGTTTCATCGTCTGAACCTGAGACGATGTGATGGCCTTCGGGCGAGAATGCCACAGAGTTGACGGAATGTGTGTGTCCAATGAAAGGGCCTGCTGCCATCTCTCCCGTCATGGCATTCCACACACGAATTGTACTATCGCGTGAACCTGAGACGATGTGGTGGCCATCTGGCGAGAATGCCACAGAAATGACCGAATTTGTGTGTCCACAGAAAGGGCCTGCCACTGTCTCTCCCGTCGTGGCATTCCACACACGAATTGTGTGATCGTGTGAACCTGAGACGATGAACTGGCCATCCGGCGAGAATGCCACAGAGTTGACGTAATATGTGTGTCCAATGAAAGGGCCTGCTGCCATCTCTCCCGTCATGGCATTCCACACACGAATTGTATTATCGGGTGAACCTGAGGCGATGTGCTGGCCATCCGGAGAGAATGCCACAGACCAGACCCAATTTGTGTGTCCAGTGAAAGGGCCTACTGCCATCTCTCCCGTCATTGCATCCCACACACGAATTGTTCCATCTTTTGAACCTGAGATGAAGTGCTGGCCATCTGGCGAGAATGCAACAGATAGGGCTCCGACCCCAAAGTTTGAAATCGATATCTCTGATGATGGCCAATGAGCCAATTGTCCACGTTCCACATGTAGGGTCCGACGAAATAAGGTGGAATAATGTGCGGAGACAAGAGAACAAGTCGGCGCAAATGGCAGAGCGGAAAGATAGATATGTGGGGCACTTTTTGCCATCGCTATCCCGAAATGCCGTACAAATACGGCGGCGTCGTTGACGAATAACATGAATTCCTGAAGCTCGCCCCGGGGACACTATTGTGAGCACTGTAATTAGTTATTGGCGTCTCTCATCGGACCAGCAGTTATACGCACACCCTGATTAGACGCCAACCACTTATTCAGAGTTGCGAACGCCGATGGAGCAAGACGAATATTTCTGGTCAAGCTAAGGACCTCCAGCCAAAATAGAAATTTCTTTTTGAAAAGTTTTTCAACTTTTCGAAACAGGTCCATCGTGAAGTCAGTGTCTTTCAAATGATCGCCCCAGAAGCGACAGGCATATAACAGAGCTGGTGAAATGTGTAGATCAACGCGGGTGGTAAGGTCTTTGACGTCATCGTTAGCAAGATACGATGTTTCGAGTTCGCAGATGTTGAATCTGAGGCCATGGAGGGGATCGACTAGTAAATTGAGACAGGAATCGGCTAATTGATCGTGAATATCACGGACATCGACGTAAAAATTGCCGCTCTTGTCTTTATTTATGAGGAAGTCACGGAATGACGTATGGAGAGGAATGATGGGAAGACTCTTGTCGGGTGAATTGACATTACTTAACAGTGAGCCAAGGCGACGGAGTAATCCAGTAATAGCGGCACCATCGCGTTTGTCGTAAGAGGCATGTTGTCGTAGAGTAATGAGTGAGCGGATAGTGAGGGGTTCGATTGAAATAATCAGTTGTCCAACGACAGAGCGGAAGAGGTCTCGTGTTTCCTTTTCTTTGAAGTACCCTTCCAGGACCTTTTCGTATAATTCGTCCAACTTGTCGAGTCCACGGCGATTTGAACCGGGATCCAAAAGATGTTTGATACACGTTTTTTCGTCATAAAAAAAGCGCTCTGGAGGATCTAGGACAAGTTCACAGGCGACCGCTGCCCACTGAAATAATCCCTCTGCCTTCACTGCTAGCGCTTCGACGTAATCTCCGAACTCATTTGTCGAGAGTTTCCCCCGAATAAAGGTGAGAATGTCATTTTTCGTCTCTGCAGCCAGCTTCGGATCATCCATGTACATGATCTTGACTGATTGCGCTCCAACGAGCACGGACACAATGGGGTGCTCTGGTCTTGAGGTGATAACCACGCGGAAGTTCGACGGAAGTCTCTTGAGATTTTCTGCGAGGAATGCGTGTAACCCAGTTCTGCCAGTTGTGTCCCCACTCTCGTCGAGGGCATCGATTACGACGAGAATAGGGCCGACGATATGCAGGCCCTTGAGTGGTTCCAGGATAAGGGAATCGAACAGGGTACGATAATCACTTGGGCCACCATCTTGAAGATTGGTGTTGTCCTTTACGACCTTTCCGAGAGCGATTTTAAACTGAGGATAGCGGTCGGCGAGATGGCGAGCAAGAGTCGTAAAGAAAGGTGGGCCTTCGGTTCGGATTGTTCCCTCCGTGAAAAGATAAATGACGACGTGAGGCGGTTCATTTCGTGGAAGAGTCGTGCGATCTCATGCGCGATGGATGACTTTCCCGAGCCTGCTTGTCCGAAAAGAACGAGACCACGTTCCGGGTCGGGATTCCGGTCGTCCACCCAATCGGTAATGAGGTCCAGGAATGCCACGCGTGTTCCTGCAAGACAACCCTTGTCGGGACTAAATTGCGAGTTCAACTCGTGGGGGATTTCTTTGATTATTGCATCGAGTTCTATGACAACTATCGGATCGGTAACCCATAAGCCATCAAAGACTACCTACCGGAGTTTGAAAGTTGAGTCGATATTTTTGCCACGTCGTCCAGAATTTCCAACACAGTAATCTGCGTAGAAATCGCAGCCTGGTCCAGGAAGGCCGTTCGGCGTTTGACAAGGACATCGGACAACTTCTTGATTTGTTTGTCCGGTCCGCCGCCTATGTTACCTAACGTGCGCTTCCCTGAAGAGAGCGTGTTTATAAAAGCCAATGAAGTAGATCAAGACGACGTACAGAATTGCTGGTCCTTTGCATACGATTGGATAAAATCGCAGCAAGTACCAACATCCTGGAGCATGAGAGTAAGGATTTTTGCCTGATTGGATCCCGGCTTGATGGATTTTATTAATAAAGTGTCCTTATCGTGTGCAAAATCAAACGCGTGATGGATGGCTCGGAGCAGGGTTTGGACATTGTCGTCATGTTGATCCTGTTCTAGGATTGTCTGCCATCCAGACGGATATAGCATGAGCGTCTCGCCGTTCGGAAAGAGACACAAATGGACGTGCCTTGGGGATTGCTAAAAGTAAACCGTGCGCCATCTTTGCGAGTGCGAAATGCTGAATGTAGAAGTTAGCTCAGCTAAGGACATCAAAGGGAATTACGCGCACTTCTGCAACTGGACTCAACGTATCCATCACCCACTTGACCCTCCCGATGGCGCCTTTCAACGTACTATCCAATCGGTCCATCTGCTTCATGGCGTGATCGGCCCTATCGAGAGCAGGACGAGGATCTTTAGTACTGGTAGACGGCGCCTCTTCACGACTTTGAGGCTTATTGCTAGCTTCGACGGGTTTGCGATGCGACAGGGGTAAAGGGGAGGGGGGTCGAATGCGTCCCGGTATGGGAGCTTCTTCGGGAGGAGAACTGCCATCTGCGGTGGGTATACTTGGCGGGCTGTTGTACAGGGTCGGAGGCGTAATGTTGACCCTTATATGAAGTGTGACCGGCGGCGTTGACCGCGCAGCTCCCCCAGCGCCATTCCCGAGCACACAAGTCATATCTGCACACTACATGTTCAAATGATCGAACGAAAGCGAATTCTCAACAAAACGAACTTTGAGAGGCCGGGGGTATCGACATCTCATGAGTCCCTATAAGGATGTCGCGATTTGCAGACCCGCGCTTCGCATATAGGCGAAGTGTGAGTTGTGAAGACGGTTGTGCAAGACTGAATGGAAGTTTTAGGCATAAAATTGGAGGGAAAGAGGGAAGACGTACAATGGGTCCAGGTTCTGGTCCCAATTCGCCATATGTCCCCCAACCGGAACGTCTGCGGTCTTTGCCGGTGTCTCAAGGTCGGATACAACGACAAAAACTTTCCTTTTGATCAAACGACATTTCTTGATATCCGGGACGTTAACGGCTCGAAGGACTAAGCAAAACATCAAAAACGATTGAGGCATTAAGGAATTGTTAAAAACGAACCCGTGATTCGAACCTCGACGCGCTGCTCGGATAGTCCAAGGGATTGTCTTCCGTGCGATTTGGCGATTCGAGTACTGTTCCAGGATGGTTCTCGACGAATATCACAACACAAAAGAAGGGGTTGACGTACCCTCGTCGACGTCGTCGTGCGCTTTGGGATGCCGAGGGACCTGGGCTGGAGTAATAGTTCACTATTAGAATGGTCATTAGTTACAGGCCATCGGTAGTACGCACGCATTTGGGGATAATTGGTTATTCCCAACATCTTTTTGATTGGCCATTCTACCTTTCAGGAGGGTTTAGTGCGTACTGGAGGAGGATGTTATGGGGATACAGTAGAATGACGGCTCGAGCGTACGCACTACAGTATTCACTGCACGCACAGGTTGACCGCTCACACGGGTAACTTCCCCCTTCCCACACTATTCCAGCCGTTATCAGTTATCAGGCCCTCAAAGGTCTTAACGGCCATGTTTACTGTATGTCTTTGCTTGATCCAATCACCACATGCCCACAATGTGTCAAACAATGGATCGTAGACCGCTATGGTGGCTATATTTAAGGGAGTGAAGAGCAGGTCACCAATGTTCATCTCGGATGACACAGGTTCACGGACAGACTCCCCAAATTGCAGAGCATTCTTCAAGCCCTATACAGTGTTGTCGGTGGGCTGTAGTTGTGAAGATCTTGATCCAAAGTTCGGCACGTGGTGATTGGACCAAACAAAGACATACAGTAATTTCAAACTAAGGCTATGATAACGGCGGTCATCAGGCTTATCATAGGCACGCCTTCAACACGCTTCCTAAGGGAAGTTCCTCTGGCCAATCCCCGAAGACCTCGTGCTTGACCCCGTGGGATGCCCCTGTGAGCAGCTGCCCCAAACCGTCAATACAGTTCCGCAGCTTGGATTGGGACCTTGCTCGTTACTCAGTTGACGCCCACCCCAATCATCAGACTCCCCCCCACAGACACCCAACATCCTAGTGGCGTAGCGTCACACAAGCATAGAATGCCCATGGCGTGACCGCCTCTTTGTCCGTCTGCTCGCCAATGAGCTTGAATCGATTACTCTTCTGGACTGGACCACTCCGTCCCACCGCGCGCGACGCGTTTGCTCTCTCCGAGGGCCTCTGTCTGTTGGGGATCTGCTCACGAACTACCACTAACTCTTCCGTTAGGTGAGTCTCTTCTTCCCTTTACCTAACTGAGACCTGTGTGCCAACTGAGTCGTCCTCAAATCACTCTTATGTTCACAGCTAAAACACTACTTCTTCCCTCTGATCCTCAGAAGACTTCGAGCCCTCCGCTTTCCCGCTCGCCCTCCACGACACCCACGTTGTCTTCCTCCTACTCAAGCATTTCTCCTCCGAGCTCGAGACGGAGGTTAAAGTCATCCTTGGTTTACTCATCAAATTCATTGGTGGCGAGACTGAGCCCATTGAGCCTCGGCCTGTGTGGATGAGGGTGCTCGCGATGGTGATCATATGCGGGTACGGCTCCCGTCCATGCCTCATTTCCGGCACACTGGCTTACTGGTGACCGCGCGATTCTCCAAACGCATATGTACATGCAGGATTTGTAGCGATGCCGAGTTCATGCACAGTGTCCGGCAATGCTATGATGCCTTAGCAACCGACGATGACACCGGCACCGCTTCTAGTACACACGTCTCACCCTCCTCATATCCCCCCTCAACTTCAAGCGCCCTGCCTGGCATCTCCCAATCGCATCTTCATGGCCGCCACAGCTTGGACAGCGTCGGGGAGATACTGCCAGTGCGACGATGCTGAACGTCGTTGGGGATGACTGGCACAGAGGCAGGCTTGAGCGTGCAAACTGCAGCAACGAAGGTGCAATGCTGTGTCTCCGTATCGACTTTCTGCCAATAGACTGCCAACCATTTTCTGTCGCTGTCCTCTTTCTGTTAGTCATCAATCAGCTCGACAAGGCGTCTGCGCCGCATCCCGGAGGTGTACATACATCTCCTTGGCGTGCAATCCCTCGTCTCACTCTCCGACGGCCTCGCGGGGTATACCATCCCTCTCTACCGGACTACCACACCCGAGCCCGTGCGTGCACCGTGCCCACTCGACCCTACACATTGCCCAAAACTGAGCCAGCCGGTGCCGGGGTACGAACCATGCGCATGACGCAGAATTTGCGGCAGAGGGCCGGCTGGCCCCCGCACTTCTTGTGGCCCTCTCCATCCTCCTTACCACGAGCCTCTTCGACTCCATCTTCGGTGACGTGCTAGGCGCGCTGTAGACGCTCGCCCGGGCTAAGGGTCGCCCACTAGTGGTGCCCGCCTCACGTCTCACGTGACGCGTTCCTCACTGTCTCCGCGAAAGCCGTACTCTTCGCCGCGCTCAATGGACCGCGGCAGATTTGTCTGCGTTGCGCTCCCCCGTCTCACTCGAGGAACTCACGCTCAGTTTGGCGGGAGGTGGCTGACGTGGCGCCGCGGGACCTAGCCTGCGCAATTTGGCATACTGACGGGCGCTCGTCGCAGGCGTGCTTTTCCTAGCCAGAACGCTTGGTTCAGGCAGTTTCGTGGTACTCGAGCCGATTAAAAAATGCAGATTACGTTCTTATCATACGTGGTACCGCCCCGCCGTTTCGGTTCCCCTTGGCATCGGCGCAGTTGCTGGTACGCCGAGCAAGCGTGGTGGAACTCAGATTGAAGCGCAGGTGGAACAGCAACGACAGAAGCATCAGGCCTCAACACATCCACTTGTTGCGTACGT
Source organism: Russula aff. rugulosa BPL654 (assembly GCA_022496225.1). Taxonomy (NCBI): domain Eukaryota; kingdom Fungi; phylum Basidiomycota; class Agaricomycetes; order Russulales; family Russulaceae; genus Russula; species Russula aff. rugulosa BPL654. The sequence goes on from WTXE01000160.1 coordinate 17,455, forward strand.
CGATTCCGAGAGCGTGCAAGCTGCCATACCGGGGCCGTTTGACGCGAGTCTCAGGCTAGAGGACTCCACGTTTCACGATTTTGTTGGCCCATGCAAGTTGAGAAGCTGGTTAGCATGAAGAGTGGCGTCGATGTCGGTGCCGGTACTGGTACCAGCACTGTGGAAGGTGTTTCGGATAACTGGATGTAGAGTGGATAATATTCCAATTGGGACCACGGGTGCTACCAGCATCGTCACTCCTCGCACGGAGCGGTTTAGCAAGAGGAGGGTTAGTGAGACCCATAGTCCGCGGATGTTGGTACGTTATGTCCACCCACCTTTGTCCACCCCAATTGAGAGAAAGGACCGAACAGTGGTACGCTGACTTTGGCTTTGGCTTTGGAATTGATCGCCTGGGGACGTCACCGCGTCACCGTGACTGCGCTCAATATTCAACGTCTCGTGTATCGGCCATCTGATATCGGGACTCGCATGCCATCAGTGCACACCTTCTCTTCGTCCTCCGCCACCATGCAGTCACACACACACGAATTGTTCGACCATCTGAACCCGAGACGATGTACTGGCCATCTGGCGAGAATGTCACAGAGTTGACACGATTTGTGTGTGCCGCACTCATCTTCTACAAGCGGCCCGCAGTCTAGATGACAACCTCGTAATCATCCCGCGCGGCCCTATGGGAGCTCCAAGTGACCTTCAAGCAACTGTGCAACGTCGCGTGCTGGACGTTCTGGCACAGCAGGTGGTACTACAGTAGGCGGACTTGCATCGTACTCCGCCAGTAGGAATGCATCTTGTATTAGTTGTATATGCTATCTGTATATGTCATAATTTCGTTTACTTCCGGCTCTTCCTAAGCTATACATACTACTCTCTTGCCGAAACTGGTGAGTTAGCTCCCTCGTTTTTCTTCGGCTAGTGTACGACGTGCTTGTTGTCGAGTCGTTTTCGGAGATGTAGGACAGTCAAGACTAAAGTCCACAAGACTATACCTAAGCGCTCCCTGTAAGTTTCCAAGGTCCTGCACCCGCACCAAGCGCCAGCTGACCCAGCCAGTTTCCAGTTTCTATTCTCTAATTTGCTTTTCTTGCTAACTCACATCAATAGCCATCATTATCCGGCAAAACTATCGTACAGTTACTCTTCACGAATCTATTATAACCTACTCGTAGCGTAGTTAACAATATATGCAAACTATTATTTGCTATCATCGTGCTGTAAGTCCGACTATCAACTGAGTATCAAGTGATAATAGTATCAGATTATGAGGGAGTAATACTTCCGAGGGATAGTTGGACATAGTCAACTGGCGAGCAATAGAGTTTCCGGTAGCGTACTTAAATTATTGAGGTCTGTCCTGATGCAAAATTTGGAACGCAGTGATCTCCGTAGAGACGCTAGCCTGGTCCCAGACGGCCTTTCGGCGTTCGGAAAGCACATCCGACAACTTCTTGATTTTTTCATCCACTCCGCCGCCTGCGTTATTCGATGTACGCGTCCCTGAAAATAGCATGTTTACAAGAGGCAATGAAGCAGTTGAAGACGACGTACAGAATTGCGGGTCCTTAGCATACGATTGGATAAAGTCGCAGCAACTACAAACATCCTGCAACATGAGAGTAAGGATTCGTGCCTGTTCCGATTCCGGCTTGATGGATTTTATTAATAAAGTGTCCTCATGATGTGCAAAATCAAACGCATTATGCATGGCGCGAAGCAGGGTTTGGACATTGTCGTCATTTTGATACTGTTCCAGTAGCGTCTACGATCCAGACGAATATAACATGAGTATCTCGTCCGGAAAATGACACAAATGGACTCGGACATGCCTCGGGGATTGCTAAAAGTAAGCCGTGCGCCATCTTTGCGAATGGGGAAAGCTGAGTGTGCAAGTTAGCTCAGCCAAGTACATCAAAAAGGTATTACGCGCACTTCCGGAATTGAGTCCAACGCATCCATCACCCACTTGATCCTCTCGACGGCACCTTCCCACATATACGATCGGTAAATTATCGCTTCCGGGCTCTGTGGCATGGTCGGGCCAGTTTCGGTGGGTTGGTGATGGGACGAAGGTAAAAAAGGTTCGGGGATGGGGAATTGAATGGGTCCCGGCATAGTAGTAGTCGGGCCAGTTTCGACGGATTGGTGATGCGATAGGGGTGAAAAGGGTTTGGGGACAGGGAATTGAATGGGTTCCGGTATAGTAGCTTCGGTTGGCATACTTGGGGAGCTGTTATACAGATTCGGAGGTGTAATCTTGACTGTTATGTGAAGCGTGACCGGCTGCGTCGGCCGCGCACCTTCCACAACCCCATTCTCGAGTACACAAGGGATATCTGTAAACGACATGTTCAATCGATAGAATGAAAGGGTATTCTCGATAAAACGAACCATGTTGAGAGGCCAGGGGTACTGGCATCTTGTTGATCCCTATAAGGATGTCGGGATGTGCAGACCGCTTCGCATAGAGACAAATTGTGAGATCGGAAGATGGTTGTACATGACTGAACGGAAGTTTGAGGCAGAAAGTTTGAGGGAAAGAGGGAAGACGTACAATAAATCCAGGTTATCGTTCCAATTCGCCATCTGTCCCTCGACCCGAGCGTCTGCGGTTTTCTTCACTGTCTCAGTGTTGCCAGTGGTCCGGTTGGATATAGTGACAAAGACCTTCCTCTTGAAGAAAACATATTTTTTGATACTTGGGACATTGGCAGCTCGAAGGACTAAGCAAAAGATTTTTTTAAAAGCTGTCGAGGCATGAAGGAATTGGGAATGATTAATAAACGCGAACCTGTCACCCCAACGCTTTGCTCGGATAGTTTCCTGTGCGATTCGGCGGTATTATGAGTGCTGTTCGAGGATGGTTCTTGAGCAATATGACTACATGAAAGAAGGACTGCCGCACCCTCGCCCCACGCTTTGCGATGCCAAGGGACCTGGGCTAATCGAATCGCAATTAGAACAGTCATTAGTCACAGACCATCTAGCAGTACAACGCACGCATTCAGGAGAATTTGGTTATACTGCAGATCTTGTTGAGCGGCCATTGTACAAGCAATACAAGAGAGTTTAGTGGGTACAAGTGGGGGAGAATGTTATGGGGATAGTGGCGGCTCGAGCGACTACAAGTAGGCGAACACACGCTGTATGCACGTTCTCCGGACGAATATCTAATAATATCTTATCTATATTTAGACACTTATTCCCATGGTTCAAAGTTTGGCATGTGATCGGAGAGTGCCGAGCAGAGCGCTACAGCTCAGCGATTCGCGATTGCGCTGCAAGGGTGATCGGCTATATTCACAGTACTAGTCCCGTTTGTATTTTTGGTCTGTTGGGTACAAGGTTGGGGTAGCGAAGAGTGTCCGCCATTCGTACAACTCGAGTACCTCTACAAGGTCTGACTCTAATTGCAGCACTACCTCTTCCCTCCGCTCGTCAAAACACCCCGAGTGTTCTGCTTTCCCACTCGCCCTCCGCGGCGCCCGCTTTGCCTTACTCTTACTTGAGCGATTCTCCTCCGAGCTCGAGACGGAGGCGAAAGGCATGCTCACACTGCCCATCAATGTCATTATTGGCGAGACCGACGTCAGGAGCATCAGGATGCATGGGTGAGGGTGCTCGTGATACGCGGGTAAGGCTCCCCTCTATACCTCATATCTGGCACATTGGCTTACTGGCGGCCACGCGACCCTCTATCCGTATATGCGTGCAGGCTTTGTAGCGATGCCGGGTGCAGTGTCTGGCAGCCATACGATGCCTTGGCAACCGACGTTGATACCAACAACGCCTCTTGTGCAGTGTCTTCACTCCTCATATCCGCCCTCGTCTGGCCACCGCACCTTCATAGCCACCACAGCTAGGACATCGTCGCGGAGAGATGGTCGCAACGGCTGCAAGCACGGCGATGTCGAACGTCGTTTGGATGATTGGCACAAGGCCGGCTGGCCTAAGCGTGCAAACTGCAACAATGAGAGTGTAATGGTGCGTCTCCCCAATCAACAATCTGCCGACAGGCTGCCAACCCTTTCCCGTCATTTTATTTTCTCTGTTAGCATCGATCAGCTCGACAAGGCGGATGCAAGCTCATCCCGGATGTACACACATATCACCTTGGAGTGCAATTCGTTTATCTCACTCTCCGACGGCTTCGCGGTGTATACCTTCCCTCTCTACAACACCCTCGCGGTTCAAAAACGACCCGCATGTTCAACCGAGCCCGTGCGTGCACCGAATCCATCCAACGCTACTACACTGCCCTAAAGCGAGCCAGCCCGGGCTACGCTACGAACTGTGCGTGCGATGTTGAGCGCAGGCTGGCCCACGCCTCTTTCGGCCTTCTCCTTCCTCATCACGAACTTCTCCGACACCTCTGGTGACATGCTAGGCGCGGCTCCGAGGCTCGCTCGCGCCGCAGGGTCGCACGGCCTACACCACGTGGCGCGTTCCTAGGCCGTAACCACGCGCCGTCGCCGCGCTCAACGAATCACAACACCCATCGTCTGCGTCACGCTCCCCCGTCTCCCTTGATGGACTCACGCTCGGTTCTGCGGGAGACCGCGGAGGTGGCGGCGCTCCACTCCACGGTCACCGAGACTTAGCCCGCGCAATTTAGCGTGCTTACGGGCGCTTATTTCTGTCACGCTTCTCCCAGCCGGAAAGTTTAGTTTAAGCAGGTTCGTGGCAGTCGACGCGCTCTAAAATGCAGAGTATTGTACGCTTTTACCATACGCGGTACCGCCCCGCCACCCCTTGGCATCGGCTCAGTCGCTGGTACGCCGACCGAGCAAGCATGGTGGAAGTGCGTTGCCTCCTTACATGGGTACCCGCGCATACAAAGTGTATCACTACAAGGTCCGCTACTTCGTCTATTATACTCACTGTGATTCCTATCCTGGTCGAATACTATTCAACCATACACGCCCTACCACATACGCCAGCCAATACAAATCTACCAGCCAGCCCAGCTGACCACACTTAGGCGCGCGTACCTGTGCGCGCTTGGACTGTAATACCTTCAGACTACCGCTTATGTGCTGTAAGTACATGTGTGTGATATAAATTTGAATTAAAAAAGAAGCAGGAGAGTCCCGGTTGGTCGGCAACGCGATCATAATCATTACGACCATCTCGTCTTGGATCTTTATCCCATGATTCCCATCACCTTCATCATCCTTCACATCTTACCCTATACTACTGTACACGGTTCTGGATCTGCTCTCGGATCCCGAGGAGAGAAACTTGAAGCTCCTGGCCAGGAGCGCGGAGGCCGCAGCAATAAAAGTACTAGAGTCCATCAGCGAAAATGATCCTGCTTCCGAGCCCCCGCTCCCGCTACCAAGTTGGGCTACGCGATGACTCGGACATAGGGAAGGGCGGGGCGGTGCAGTCTATCATCGCGGTGATGATGAGAATTCACGTTCGTCCAGCGTTCTTGCACCTACTATACAGACCGCTCGTGGCATCGGCCTCGCCAAGATCTTGGAGGAAGTCGAATCGATCTTTTTAGGAGCTTTGTCGTGCCATCAATATTCGTGACTTCTCGTATACGGTCCAGGAACGCATCGTCATCGTGTTATATGACGTATGGAAGGCCCATTTATCTCTACTCCAACAGGTGCGCTTCGCCCTACAAATTACATCTTTTTTCCTAAGACATTGACTCGCCCTCATTTGAATTGCTAAAGCAGTCCGGATTTACCGCCGTATGGTCCCATAAGGTGCATTAGGATAATCTATGATAAAGGCTTCAGATAATTGTCGTACTAATATCTATGAATTAATACAAGTAGCCCAACTGCGTCCATGCACGAAATTAGAAAGATTGAGAATGGTTCCACGTTTACCGGAAATCCAAATAGTACTTGGACGGTAAAGAGACTCCCTATGTACTGATGGGACCCACATTAATAGTTCACCTTTACTACCACATATCCATCCCTCGTCATTGATCATGGAGCGATCATTGAAGTCAATATTATTTGGAGCGCCTGTTTTGCCCATTATAACATTTGACACCCGGATTGTCCGATCGGTTGAACCTGAGACGATGTGTTGGCCATCTGGCGAGAATGCCACAGACCAGACCGCATCGGTGTGTCCTGCGAAAGGGCCTGCCACGGTCTCTCCTGTCATGGCATCCCACACACGAAATGTTCGATCCTGTGAACCTGAGACGATATGGCGGCCATCCGGCGAGAATGCCACAGACCAGACCGAGTGTGTGTGCCCAGTGAAAGGGCCTGCTGCCGCCTCTCCTGTTATGGCATTCCACACACGAATTGTTGCATCACGTGAACCTGAGACGATGTGCTGGCCATCTGGCGAGTACGTCACAGAAGTGACAGAATCTTTATGTCCAGTGAAAGGGCCTGCCGCTGTCGCTCCCGTCATGGCATTCCAGACACGAATTGTGGCATCGTATGAGCCTGAGACGATGTGTTGGCCGTCCGGCGAGAATGCCACAGACCTGACTGGATCCGTGTGTCCGATGAAAGGGCCTGCCACTGTCTCTCCCGTCGTGGCATTCCACACACGAATTTCTTGATCGTCTGAACCTGAGACGATATGTCGGCCATCTGGCGAGAATGCCACAGACCTGACGGACCCGTGTGCCCGATGAAAGGGCCTGCCGCTGTCTCTCCGTCATAGCATCCCATATACGAATTGTCGCATCACGTGAACCTGAGACGATATACTGGCCATCTGGCGAGTATGCCACAGAAGTGACAAAATCTGCGTGTCCAGTGAAAGGGCCTGCTGCTATCGCCCCCGTCATGGCATCCCAGACACGAATGGTTCGATCGTATGAACCTGAGGCGATATGTTGGCCATCTGGCGAGAATACCGCAGACAAGACCCAATTTGTGTGTCCAGTGAAAGGCCCTGCCGCCGTCTCTCCCATTATGGCATTCCACACACGAATTGTTTGGTCGTCTGAACCTGAGACGATGTGCTGTCCATCTGGGAGAATGCCACAGACCACACACAATCTGTGTGTCCATGAAAGGGCCTGCCGCTGTCTCACCCGTCATGACATCCCACACACGAATTGTTTGATCGCCTGAACCTGAGACGATGTGCTGGCCATCTGGCGAGAATGCCACAGACAAGACCGAATCTGTGTGACCAGTGAAAGGGCCTGCCGCGTCTCTCCCGTTATGGTATTCCACACACAAATTGTTGCATCGCGTGAACCTGAGGCGATGTGACGGCCATCTGGCGAGAATGCCACAGACCTGACATGATCTGTGTGCCCGGTGAAAGGGCTTGCCACCATCTCTCCCGTCGTGGCATTCCACAAACGAATTGTTTGATCCGATGAACCTGAGACGATGTGCTGGCCATCTGGCGAAATGCCACAGACCTGACATGATCTTATGTCCTGTGAAAGGGCCTGCCGCTGTCTCTCCCGTAATGGCATCCCACACACGATTGTTCCATCGCGTGAACCTGAGACGATGTGCTGGCCATCTGGCGAGAATGCAACAGATGACCGAATCGTGTGTCCAGTGAAAGGGCCTGTCGCAGTCTCTCCCGTCATGGCATTCCACACATGAACTGTGTGATCGTCCGAACCGGAGGCGACGTGCTGGCCATCTGGCGAGAATACCACAGACCTGACCCAATTTGTGTGTCCAGTGAAAGGGCCTGCCACTGTCTCTCCCGTCGTGGCATTCCATACGCAAATTGTTCCATTGTATGAGGCTGAGGCGATGTGACTGCCATCTAGTGAAATGCAACAGATAGAACTCCCGGCCCCAAAGTTTGAAATCGTCATCTCTAATGATGGCCAATGAGACATTTGTCCATGATCGACATGCAGGATGCACGAAATGAGGTGGAATAATGCATGGAGACAAGAGAACAAGTCGGCGCAAATGGTAGAGCGGAAAGATAGATATGTGGGGCGCTTTTTGCCATGCTATCCGTAATGCGTACAAATACAGCGGCGTCATTGACGAATGATTTGAATGCCTCAAGCTCTCTCCGGGAATCCTATTGTGAGCATTATAATTAGTTGTTGGTATTTCTCATCGGACCAGCGGTTGTACTCACACCTGACTAGACGCCAACCATATATTCAGAGCTAAGAATGCTGAGAAGCAAGACCAATATTTCTGGTCAAACTAAGGGACTCCAACCAAAACAGAATTTCTCCTCGAAGAGAATTGAACTTTTTGAAACAGGTCCGTATTAAATTAGTGTGCTTCAAATGGTCGTCCCAGAAACGACACGCATATAACAGAGCGGGTGGAATTGTAGATTAACGCGGGAGTTAAGGTCCTCGACGTCATCGTTAGCGAGATACGATGTTTCGAGTTGCAGATGTTGAATATGAGGCCATCGAGGGGATCGAGTAGTAGATTGAGACAGGAGTGAGTTAATTGATCGTGAGCATCACGAACGCTGACATAAAAATCGCCGCTCTTGTCTTTATTGTGAGGAAGTCACGGAATGATGTATGGAGGGGAATAATGGGAAGGTTCTTGTCGGATGAATTGACATTACTTAACAATGAGCCGAGGCGACTAAGTATTCCAGTAACGCCGCGTCGTTGTCCTCGTCGTAAGAGGCGTGTCGTCGCAAAGAAATAAGTGAGAGGATATTGAGGGGTTCGATTGAAGTAATTAGTTGTCCAACAACAGAGCGAAATAAAACCCGTGCTTCTTGGTCTGTGAAGTACCCTTCCAGGACTTCCTTGTATAACTCGTCAACAGGTCTTGCCATGGCGATTCGTACTGGGCTCCAAAAGATGCTTGATGCACCTTTCCTTGCTATAACCAAATCGCGCTGGAGGATCCAAGATAAGCTGACTGGCGACTGCTGCCCACTGGAATAAACCCTCTGCCTTTACTGCCACGCTTCGACGTGATACCCGAACTCTTTCGAAAGAAGTCTCTGGCGGAAAAAGGTGAGAATGTCGTTATGCATATCAGCAGCTAGCTTGGTATCATCCATTACTTGATCTTGACTGATTGCGCCTCAACGGCGCTGAGACAATGGCGTGTTCTGGTCTCGAGGTGATGACCACGCGGAAGTTCGATGGGAGTCTGATGATATTCTCAGCGAGAAATGTGTGTAACCAATTTTACTGGCCGTGTCCTCACTCTCGTCGAGGGCATCGATCACGATAAGAATAGGTCCGACGATGTGCAGGTCATTAAGTGGTGCCAGGATGAGGGATTCGAACAAGGTGCGTAGTCACGAGTGCCGACTCGAAGAGCGTGTTGTCCTTTACGACCTTTCCTAGCGCGATTTTAAACGAAGGATAGCGGTCCGCGAGATCGCGAGCAAGAGTCGTAAAGAAATGGTAAGCCTCCGTTCGGATTGTTCCCTCCGAGAAATATAAATGATGACGTAAGGCGGTGCATTCTGTCGAACAGTCGTGCGATCTCATGCGCGATGGATGACTTTCCCGTGCCTGCTTGTCCGAAAAGAACGAGACCACGTTCCGAGGCGGGGTTATTCACCAATTGATAATGAAGTCCAGGAATGCCACGCGTGTTCCTATAAGACAGCCCTTGTCGGGACTAAATCGTGAGTTATCCGTATGGATTTCTCTGATTTTTGCATCGAGTTCTATGACAACTATCGGATCAGCGGTAACCAGAACCATCAAAGACCACCTACCGACGTCGGAAACTTGGCTTGATAGGTACTGAATCTGAGTCGATATATTTGCCACGTCGTCCAGAATTTGGAACACGCAGTAATCTCCGTAGAGATGGTAGCCTGGTCCAAGAAGGCCTTTCGGCGTTTGACAGAAACATCCGACAACTCCTTGATTTTTTCTCCGGCCCGCCGTCTATATTCTTAATGTACGCTTCCCTGAAAATTGCGTGTTTACAAAAGCTAATGAAACAGATGAAGATGACGTACAGAATTGCGAGTCCTTTAAATATGATTGGATAAAGTCGCAGCAACTACAAACATCCTGCAGCATGAGAGTAAGAATTCGTGCCTGTTCGGATTGCGGCTTGATGGTTTTCAAAGTATCCTCATGATGTGCAAAATCAAACGCGTCATGCATGGCTTGGAGCAGGGTGTGGACATTGTTGTCACGTCCATACTGTTCCAGGAGCATCTACAGTCCAGATAATTATACATGAGTATCTCGTTCGGAAAATGACAGAAATGGACCTGCCTTGGGGATTGCTGAAAGTAAACCGTGCGCCATCTTTGCGAATGGTGAAAGCTGAGTGTGTAAGTTAGCTCAGCTAAGGACGTCACAAGGTCATTACGCGCACTTCCGCAATTGGGCCCAACGTATCCATCACCCACTTGATCCTCCCGAGGGCCCTTTCCCACGTATTCGATTGCGTCAATTGGACAATCTGCTTCATGGATTCGTCTGCCCTATGGAGAGCAAAACGAGGATTATTGGTACTGGTGGCGACATCTCTTCCTGACCCTGTTGGGACAGTTTTGCCGTTTCGACGGCTTTGTGATGCGCCGGGATAAAAGATGTTCGGGAGCAGGAATTCAACGCGTCCCGGTATAGGCTCCTTCGTACGGATAATGATCATCTTCGATTGGTACACTCGGGGGCTGTTGTACAGGTTCGGAGTAATCTTGACTGTTATGCTTAAAGTGACCGCTGCGTCGACCGCGCAGCTTCCCCGCTTTATTCTCGAGGACACAAGATATCTGCACGCAAAATGCTCAACTGATTGAACGAAAGGGAATTCTCGACAAAACAAACCACTTTGAGAGGCTGGGGTATCGGCATCTCATGGGTCCCTATAAGGATGTCTGGATGTGCAGACCGCTTCGCATAGAGACATATTGTGAGACGTGAAGACGATTTTACAAGACTGAATGGAAGTTTTAGCCATAACATTGGAGGAAAGAGGAAAGACGTACAATAGATCCAGGCTCTGATTCCACTTTGCCATCTGTCCCTCAACCCGAATGTCTGCGGTCTTCGCTGTTGTCTCAGAGTTGGATACGTGACAAAGAGCTTCCTCTTAAGAAATTATATTTCTTGATACTTGGGACATCAACAGCCCGAAGTACTGAGCAAAATATTAACTATCGAGGCATCAGAATTAATAAGCACGAACTTGTCACCTCAAGGTCCTCAACGCGTTGCTCGGACAACCCAAGGATAGTCTTCCGTGGGATTCCGCAATTTGAGTGCTGTTTCCAGAATTATTCTTGACCAATATCACTACAAAAGAAGGGGTTGACGCACACTCGTCCTGCGCTTTGCGATGCCGAGGGACCTGGGCTGGAGTAATGGGTCACTATTAGAACAGCCATTAGGCCATTAGTAGTACGCACGCATTCGGAAACATTTGGTTATACTGCACACCTCGTTCCGTGGCCATTCTACTAGCTATGCGATGAATTACTGTGTACTGAGGAGATAGATGACGGCTGGAACGTCTGCAAGTGGGTAAATACGCGCAGTACCCACGTCCTACGATCATCCGTGAGACTGCGGAAAAACTGGAGAAACTGATCGGAGAGTGCCGAGCAGAGCGATTTCACGATTGCGCTGCAGGTTATCGGCTTCAAGTTCCGTTTCCCGTTCACAGTCCCGTTTGCTATTTTTATCTGTTGGGTAACGAAGAGCGTCCGCAATTCCTAAAACTCGAGTACCTCCACAAGACCTTTGCTCTCGAGCTGATTGAAGGGTACTCATGAACAACTGTACCGCCAACTGTTCCGCAGGGTGTGTCTCCCTTTCCCTTTACCTATCCGAACCTGTATGCCAACAGCTGTCCTCAAGTCACTCTCATGTTCACAGCATTCCGTGCTCTTGCTCTAATTACAACACCACCTCTTCCCCCCGCTCGTCAAAACACCTCGATGTTCCGCTCTCCCACTTGCCCTCAGCGGCACCCGCTTTGCCTTCTCATCAAGTGATTCTCCTCCGAGCTCGAGACGGAGGCTCCATGCTCACACTGCCCATCAAAGTTATTATTGGTGAGACTGACGCCGGTGAGCATCAGGCTGGGGGATGAGGGTGCTCGCGATTGAGACCATGCACAGGTAAGGCTCCCCTCTATACCTCATTTCTGGCACATTGGCTTACTGGTGGCCACGCTACCCTCTATCCGTAATTCCGTATATAATCTATGCGTGCAGGCTTTGTAGCGATGCCAAGTTCATACGCAGTGTCTGGCAGCCATCGATGCCTTGGCAACCGACGTTGATACCGCTAGCGCCCCTAGCGCATGCGTCTTCACCCTCCTCATATCCGCTCTCAAGCGCCTGGCCATCGCACCTTCATAATCACCACAGCTTGGATAGTGCCACGGAGAGATGGTGCCGACAGCAAGCACGGCGGTGTCGAACGTCGCTTGGATCATGGGCACAAATGCTAGCTGGCAGGCGTGCAAATTGCAACAGTGAGAGTGTAATGGTACGTCTCCCCGATCAACATTCTGCCGACAGGCTGCCAACCTTTTCCTGTCATTTCTTCACTCTGTTGCATCAGTCAGCTCGACAAGGCGGATGCACCGTGCACCGCTCATCCCGGATGTACACACATATATCCTCAGAGTGCAATTCGTTTATCTCACTCTCGCGGCCTCGCGGTGTATACCTTCCCTCTCTACAACACCTCGCGGTTCAAAAACGACCCGCATGTTCAACCGAGCCCGTGCGTGCACCGGATCCACCCAACGCTACTACGCTGCCTTAAAGCGAGCCAGCCCGGGCTACGCTACGAACTGTGCGTGAGATGTTGAACGCGGGCTGGCCCGCGCCTCTTTCGGCCTTCTCCTTCCTCACCACGAACTTCTCCGACTCCTTCTCTGGTGAGGTGCTAGGCGTGCCTCAAACGCTCGCTCACGCCGCAGGGTCGCAGTGCCCGTCGCACTGCCTACGCACGTGACGCGTTTCCTAGCCGTAACCACGCGCCGTCGCGCTCAACGAATCACAACACACTTCGTCTGCGTCACGCTCCCCCGTCTCACTTGATGGACTCACGCTCCGTTCGGCGGGCCGGGACTTAGCCCGCACAATTTAGCGTGCTTACGGGCGCTCGTTGTTGCCACGCTTCTCCCAGCCTGACAGCTTAGTTTAAGCAGGTTCGTGGTACTCGGGCGCTCCAAAACGCAGATCATCGCACGTTTTTACCACACGCGGTACTGCCCCGCTTGGTCCGGCACCCCTTGCATCGGCTCAGTGGTAGGCCGACCGAGCAAGCATGGTGAAAGTGCGTTGCCTCCTTCTCACTTTGGGTACCCGCGCATACAAAGTGTATCACTTCAAGGCCCGCTACTTCGTCTATTACAACCAGTGCGACTCCTATCCTGATCGAATATTATTTAGCCATGCACGCCACACCACATACGCCAATTAATACGAAACTACCAGCTAGCTGGGCCAGCTGACCGCACTTAGCCGCGCGTTAGCTTGTGCGCCGCGCTTGGACTGTAATACCATCAGATGACCGATTATGTGCTGTACGCGCATGTGTGGAATATTAAATTGTATTTTTTTTTAAAGTGGGAGAGTCCTGGTAGGTCAGAAGCGACCATAACGACCATCTCGTCCTGAATTTTTATCCCATCGCCCTTCATCGCCCTTCACCACCCCATACTACTGTACACGCTTTTGCTCTCGGATTCCGAGGAGATAAACTTTAAGGACCTGACCAGGAGCGCAAGGGCCGCCGCAGTAGAAGTGCTTGCTGAGTCCATCAGCGAGAATGATCCTGCTACCAAGCCCCCACCCCCGCTACCAAGTTGGGCTACGCAATGACTCGGAGATTGGGAAGGGCGGGCGCGGGCGGGGCAGTCTATCATCGCAGTGATGACGTGGACTCACGTCCGTCCAGCGTTCTTCCATCTACTGCACAGACCGCTCGTGGCATCGGCCTCGCCAAGATCTCGGACGAAGTCGAATCGATCTTTTAGGAGCTTTGTCGTGGTATGAATATTCGCGACTTCTCGCATGCTTCCCAGGAACCCCTCGTTATCGTGTTATATGACGTATGGAAGGCTCATTTTAGCTCTACCCCAACAGGTGCGCTTCGCCCTACGAATTACCTAGGACATTGACTCCCCTCACTTGAATTACTAAAGCGGTCCGAATTTACTGCCGTATGGTCCCACAAGGTGCTTTAGAATGGACCAATAATAAAAACCTTGGATTATTGTAGTACTAGTATCTATGATTTAATACAAGTAGCCCAACTGCGTCCATGTACGAAATCAGAAAGATTGAGAATGGTACCACGTTTGCCGGAAATCCAAATAGTACTTGGACGGTGAAGACATTCCCTATGTACTGATGGGATCCACATTAATAGTTCACCGTTACTACCACATATCCATCCCTTGTCATCGATCATGAAGTAATCAGTAAAGTCAACATCATTTGTAGCTTCTGTTTTCCCAATTGTAAAGTTTGACACTCGAATTGTCCTATCGTCCGAACCTGACACGATGTGTTGACCATCCGGCGAGAATGCAACAGACCTGACCGAACCGGTGTGTCCAGTGAAAGGGCCTGCCACCGTCTTTCCCGTCTTGGCATTCCAAACACGAATTTGTGTATCCTCTGAACCAGAGACGATGTGTTGGCCATCTGGCGAGAATGCCACAGACCTAACAAAACCTCTGTGTCCAGTGAAAGGGCCAGCTACTGTCTCTCCCGTAATGGCATCCCACACACGAATTGTTCGATCCAAAGAACCTGAGACGATGTGCTGGCCATTTGGCGAGAACGCCACAGACTCAACCCAGTCTGTGTGTCCAGTGAAAGGACCCGCTGATGTCTCTCCCGTCGTGGCATTCCAAACACGAATTGTTTCATCGTCGGAACCTGAGACGATGTGCCGACTATCTGGCGAGAAGCAACAGACCTGACCGAACCGATGTGTCCCTTGAAAGAGCCTGCCCGCGTGTCTCCCGTAGTGGCATGCCACACACGAATCGTTCGATCGCGTGCACATGAGACGATGTGTTGGCCATCTGGCGAGAATGCCACAGACACGACCGAGCCAGTGTGTCCTGTGAAAGGGCCTGCCACTGTCTCTCCCGTCATGGCATCCCACACACGAATTGTTCGATCCCAAGAACCTGAGACGATGTGCTGGCCATCTGGCGAGAATGCCACAGAGTCGACGGAATCTTTGTTTCCAATGAAAGGGCCGGCCGCTGTCTCTCCCGTCATGGCACTCCAGACACGAATAGTTTGGTCCTCTGAGCCTGAGGCGATGTGCAGGCCATTTGGGGAGAAAGCCACAGAGTTGACCCAATCTGTGTGCCTAGTGAAAGGGCCTGCCGCTGTCTCTCCCGTCGTGATATTCCAAACACGAATTGTTTGATCCTCTGAACCTGAGACGACGTGCTGGCCATCTGGCGAGAATGCCACAGACCTGACCCAATTTGTGTGTCCAGTGAAAGGACCTGCTACTGTCTTCCCTGTCATGACATTCCAAACACGAATTTTTCGATCGTCGGAACCTGAGACGACGTGCTTGCCATCTGGCGAGAATGCCACAGACCTGACCCAATCTGTGTGTCCAGTGAAAGGGCCCGCCGCCGCCGCTCCCGTCATGGCATTCCACACACGAATTCTTTGATCTTCATCTTCTGAACCTGAGACGATGTGCTGGCCATCTGGCGAGAAGCCACAGAGCAGACCGAGCTAGTGTGTCCCATGAAAGGGCCTGCGGCTGTCTCTCCCGTCATGACATCCCATACACGAATTGTCCTATCGTCTGAACCTGAGACGATGTGCTGGCCATCCGGCGAGAATGCAACAGACCTGACAGAACCGGTGTGCCCAGTGAAAGGGCCTGCCGCTGTCTCTCCCTTCATGGCATTCCACACACGAATCGTTTGATCAAAAGAACCTGAGACAATATACTGGTCGTCTGGCGAGAATGCCACAGAGTTGACTCGATCTGTGTGTCCAGTGAAGGGCCTTCCACTGTCTCTCCTGTCATAGGATTCCACACACGAATTGTTCCATCGCGTGAACCTGAGACGATGTGCTGGCCATCTGACGAGAATGCCACAGAATGTACCGAACAGGTGTCTCCAGTGAAAAGGCCTGCCGCTGTCTCTCCCGTCGTGGCATTCCACACACGAATTGTTCCGTCGTGTGAGGCTGAGACGATGTGACGGCCATCCGGCGAGTATGCAACGGAATGAACAGGCGCCCCGAAGTTTGAAATCGTCATCTCTAATGATGGCCAATGAGACAATTGACCATGTTCCACGTGTAAGGTTCGATAAAATGAGGTGGAATAATGCGTGGAGATAGGAGAACAAGTCGGCGCAAATGGGAGAGCGGAAAGATAGATATGTGGGGCACTTTTTGCCATGACCATCCCGAAATGACGTACGAATACGGCTGCGTCGTTGACGAGTGACCTGAATTCCTCAGTTCTCTCCGGGAATCCTATCGTGGGCATTGTAATTAGTTATTGGTATTTCTCATCGGACAAGCAGTTATACTCACACCCTGACTAGAGGCCAACCACATGTTCAGAGTTGCGAACGCTGATGGAGCAAGACCAATAACTCTGGTCAAGCTAAGGGTCTCCAACCAAAATAGAAATTTCTCTTTAAAGAAGGTTTCAACTTTTCGAAGCAGATCCATCTTAAAATCCGTGTGTTTCAAATGGTCGCCCCAGAAACGACAGGCATATAACAGGGCAGGTGGAATGTGTTCATCAACCGGGCGTTAAGGTCTTCGACGTCATCGTTGGCGAGGTACGATGATTCGAGTTTGCAGATGTTGAATTTGAGGCCATCGAGGGGATCGAGTAGTAGATTGAGACAGGAGTGGGTTAATTGATCGTGAGCATCACGAACGCTGACATAAAAATCGCCGCTCTTGTCTTTACTTGTGAGGAAGTCACGGAATGATGTATGGAGGGGATTGATGGGAAGGTTTTTGTCGGATGAATTGACATTACTTAACAATGAGCCGAGGCGACTGAGTATTCCAGTAACGGCCGCGTCGTTGTCATCGTCGCAAGAGGCGTGTCGTCGCAGAGAAATGAGTGATTGGATATTGAGGGGTTCGATTGAAGTAATCAGGTGTCCAACAACAGAGCGAAATAGAACCCGAGCTTCTTGGTCTGTGAAGTACCCTTCCAGGACTTCTTTGTATAGCTCGTCCAACAGGTCTTGTCCATGGCGATTCGTACTGGGCTCCAAAAGATGCTTGATACACATTTCCTTACTATAACCAAAGCGCGCTGGAGGATCTATGATAAGTTGACGGGCGACTGCTGCCCACTGGAATAATCCTTCCGCCTTTACTGCCAGCGCTTCGACGTGATGCCCGAACTCTTCCAAAGAAGTCTCTGGCGGAAAAAGGTGAGAATGTCGTTATGCGTATCAGCAGCTAGCTTGGTATCATCCATGTACTTGATCTTGACCGATTGCGCCCCAACGAGCGCAGAGATAATGGCGTGTTCTGGTCTCGAGGTGATGACCACGCGGAAGTTCGATGGGAGTCTGATGATATTCTCAGCGAGAAATGTGTGTAACCCAATTTTACTGGCCGTGTCCTCACTCTCGTCGAGGGCATCGATCACGATAAGAATAGGTCCGACGATGTGCAGGTCATTAAGTGGTGCCAGGATGAGGGATTCGAACAAGGTAACGTAGTCACGAGTGCCGACTCGAAGAGCGGTGTTGTCCTTTACGACCTTTCCGAGCGCGATTTTAAACGAAGGATAGCGGTCTGCGAGATCGCGAGCAAGAGTCGTAAAGAAGTGGTAAGCCTTCCGTTCGGATTGTTCCCTGCGAAGAAATATAAATGATGACGTAAGGCGGTGCATTTTGTCGAATAGTCGTGCGATCTCATGCGCGATGGATGACTTTCCCGTGCCTGCTTGTCCGAAAAGAACGAGACCACGTTCCGACGCGGGGTTCGGGTCGTTCACCCAATTGGTAATGAAATCCAGGAATGCCACGCGTGTTCCTATAAGACAGCCCTTGTCGGGACTAAATCGTGAGTTGAATCCGTATGGGATTTCTCTGATTTTTGCATCGAGTTCTGCGACAACTATCGGATCAGCGGTAACTCAGAAACCATCAAAGACCACCTACCGACGTCGGAAACTTGGCTTGATAGGTACTGAATCTGAGTCGATATATTTGCCACGTCGTCCAGAATTTGGAACACAGTAATCTCCGTAGAGATGGTAGCCTGGTCCAAGAAGGCCTTTCGGCGTTTGACAAGAATATCCGACAACTCCTTGATTTTTTCATCCGGCCCGCCGTCTATATTCTTAAATGTACGCTTCCCTGAAAATTGCGTGTTTACAAAAGCTAATGAAACAGACGAAGATGACGTACAGAATTGCGAGTCCATTAAATATGATTGGATAAAGTCGCAGCAACTACAAACATCCTGCAGCATGAGAGTAAGAATTCGTGCCTGTTCGGATTGCGGCTTGATGGTTTTCAAAGTATCCTCATGATGTGCAAAATCAAACGCGTCATGCATGGCTTGGAGCAGGGTGTGGACATTGTTGTCACGTCCATACTGTTCCAGGAGCATCTACAGTCCAGATAATTATACCATGAGTATCTCGTTCGGAAAGTGACAGAAATGGACCTGCCTTGGGGATTGCTGAAAGTAAACCGTGCGCCATCTTTGCGAATGGTGAAAGCTGAGTGTGCAAGTTAGCTCAGCTAAGGACGTCACAAGGTCATTACGCGCACTTCCGCAATTGGGCCCAACGTATCCATCACCCACTTGATCCTCCCGAGGGCCCTTTCCCACGTATTCGATTGGTCAATTGGGACAATCCGCTTCATGGATTCGTCTGCCCTATGGAGAGCAAAACGAGGATTCTTGGTACTGGTGGGCGACATCTCTTCCTGACCCTGTGGGATAGTTTTGCCAGTTTCTACGGCTTTGTGATGCACCGGGGGTAAAAGATGTTCGGGAGCAGGGAATTCAATGCGTCCCGGTACAGTAGGTCCTTCGTACGGATAATGATCATCTTCGATTGGTACACTCGGAGGGCTGTTGTACAGGTTCGGAGGTGTAATCTTGATGGCAATGTAAAGTATGACCGACTGCGTCGACCGCGCAGCTTCCCCGATTTTATTCTCGAGGACACAAGAGATATCTGCAAGATACTCAATTGACCGAACGTAAGGGAATTCTCGACAAAACAAACCACTTTGAGAGGCTGGGGGTATCGGCATCTCATGGGTCCCTATAAGGATATCTGGATGTGCAGACCGCTTCGCATAGAGACATATCGTGAGACGTGAAGACGATTTTACAAGACTGAATGGAAGTTTTAGCCATAACATTGGAGGAAAAGAGGGAAGACGTACAATAGATCCAGGCTCTGATACCACTTTGCCATCTGTCCCTCAACCCGAACGTCTGCGGTCTTCGCTGTTGTCTCAGAGTTGGATACAATGACGAAGAGCTTCCTCTTAAGGAAATAATATTTTTTGATATTTGGAACATCAACAGCCCGAAGTACTAAGCAAAATGTTAGAAACTATCGAGGCACGAAGGAATGGGTTTATTAATAAGCACGAACTTGTCACCTCAACGTGTTGCTCCAGTCCAAGGGATAGTCTTCCGTGTGATTCGGCGATTTGACTGCTGTTCCAGAATTATTCTTGACCAATATCACTACATAAAAGAAGGGGTTGACGCACACTCGTCCTGTGCTTTGCGATGCCGAGGGACCTGAGCTGGAGTAATGGGTCACTATTAGAACAGTCATTAGCCATTTAGTAGTACGCACGCGTTCAGGAGCATTTGGTTATACTGCACATCTCGTTCCGTGGCCATTCTACTAGCTACGTGAGAATTTACTGCGTACTGAGGAGACAGATGACGGTTGGAGCGTGTGTAAGTGGGTAAATACGAGTACCACAAACGCAGTCCCACTACAGTACTGACATCCGTGAGAGAAACAATCTTGGCATACGATCGGAGAGTGCCGAGCGAAGTCCAGGTGGTAAGTTACTTGTACTTCTCAGGTTCTCAATACAAGCTCACCCGACATGCGGACATGGCTATCCGTAACTTAGATGGGCGATGATGTTGCCACTCGTTTGATGATATCAGATCACTACAGTGACTAAAGCGCTGAGTTACTCTAATACTTTTCAAGTGAGAGGTACAGCCCCTCTCATCCTGCATCTAAGTTATAGTGAAGGGATACTAATGGACATCGGGAAAGCCCTAATGATATATTACTCCACACAGTCTGGACCGACTCTGCTCTTGAGTCTACCAGAGGAATTTCGCCACGGGGTTTATTTCTGGCAATTGATAGAAGGTTGCGACACAATACTAGAAGGAGAGGACGATGAATATGGCAAGTGTCGCTCAAGGTAAAGGATGTCATACGGGAGACACCGCGTTCCATCAGATATCAGTCGGATATAGTACGTAGGACGAACTTCTGTTCCGACTCCTTACCGAATTTGAGCCCGCGAAGCCCGAGGACAACTTACCGCACGCGATCCTTGGAGACATTGTGACGCCACGGGAGAGGCGGGGGCAGGAAGACCGTGATGGATAGATGGCATACGGTATCCCTCTATACCCGAGACTTGGAAAATATCTGAGCTGATTAAGGCAAGAAGCGCACCACTAAGTTATCTTTGCCGGCAGCTTCCCAGCGGGTCAGATGACCCACAAAATTCCGTTCGCTGGCCGCTGGCCGCTGGCGTTCGCAAATTACTATTCCCGGGTGACGAGTCTCAGGGCCATGTACTGTATCGACAGGTACTGTAAAGGTAAAACCCACCTCGCCCGACGTTGCAGGGCGTCGAGGAACAAGCGTGTGGCAACGCCGCATCAGTGACAGCAGTTCCGCCACAGTTCCGAAGAAGGCTAATCAATCTGCGAAGTCATTTTGTAAAACGCCGTCCCAGGAGGTGATGCGGGTGACAGGCACCACCAAGTACCATATCGCGAATGGTGCGATACAGTACTGTAATACGATTGGTGGGATGTATCGAACCGTCCGTCGATGTAAGTTAGACAAGGGACAACGCCACTCGGCGCTTGAAAGGACGAGCAAAGTCGATGCTCTGGGATGGGATTGTATCGGAAAATTCGAGCCCGGAAAATATGTTACCGTGCGGATCCTCATTCCGGAAGCAGGGAAAACAGAAAGCCGAAGCACGTTATGAAGACTTCATTGGGCATTGGCAACGCTCTGCTCCCAGGCCAGGATGACAGTCATGTCAAGAGTTCTCGGCAAGTTGCGCAGTTGACCACCGGAGTTACGAGTTTATTACCGGCAAACGGGTTGCCGGTACCGGTACTGTAGACCAGATCCTTCCGAGTCGGTCTTCTATAATGACGATAATCAACTCGATCCAAGGAAATTCCGCTCGAGTCTAAAATGAGCGTGTGATTTCTGAACTCAAGAGGGAAACTGAAAGATCTTCATTAGAGGGGAACCGAAAGACGTTCATCAGTGGGGAACCGAAAAACCCTTCTCAGTACGGTGCGGAAGTGAAGATCTTCATCTTTCACTTTCACTTTTCTGATGTGATCAAGGATGTGGTGATTACATCCAGAAATCCCAAGCTGTTCTTAGAGCATATTCTAGCTCTCTATCTTAGCGCTCTTATTTCTGTTCTAGTAACTCCGCCGGGTCTACTTTAATATGGGGGGGGGGTTCCTGTGCATTGTGGGCAAAGTGGAAACTCGGGCTCCCACAGCTTAATTGTCAGATCCAGCCAGGAAAGGCCATATGACGGTTCCCAAATTCCCATAATATGCCATCGTGATATCAACTCCTGACGGAGGTATAGGTGAGGTAATAATTCCCTGAGTGTGGCCAACGTGGGGTGGGCTTCTTTTTAATTTGGGTGTGAGGTCTCGTGATCATGTATTGTTTGGGATCCACAATCCAACGCGACGCCTGGGGGTAACGTCTAATTTAAAAGAAGCACTATACCGCGTATCTATGGAGTGAGATCATGGTAAGTATTCGTACGGAACAGGGAGAACGCCTGTCGCTCAGAAGGGGTAATGTCAACACTCAACAGTTCCTGGCGCCCAACTTGGCCATACTGTATATCCGAGTCGGCCCTTGTATTTTGTTTCAAGAGCAAAGTAAACCTTCCCCTGTCATTTACTGTAGAAACCGATCAGAATTTTTGCGTCCATCATGATGTAAATGTTCAATTCAAGGACATTCCGAGAAAACAACAACTAGGAGGAGCGAGTCATTACAGTAATAATGTGGGGTATACACGGCATTATGAACAGACAAATACTATTGCACGGAAATCAGGAGGAAACGGACAAAGAGCCACAGACAACACAGCGAGTCGTAACGTTATACATCCATATATCCTTGCTTAGTATTCATTGTCGTAGGATATTTCCTGCCGTAAGTTGATGGCTTCTTAGTAAATTCTCTCGACACCAGATGACACGCGTAACACTCACCCATTTCCGCCCGGTCCAGTGTTGGTGGGACCCATATTCGCTCCCCACTTTTCTGCACCAGAGTTGTTGTTGCCCATGTTCGCATCGACCGCGAGGCTTCCGGGGTGGTTCCCGAGTATCCTTTCCAAGCCGAAGCGGAAACCATCGATCCTGACATCCCATTTCGGCCCGATCTCGTGTCCATGATCTAGGCAGAACGCCGTTATCTCACGTATAAAATGATCGAGTGCTTGGCGCGGAACTTGGAAGCTTGTGGCTCGTTCGAGCCCTTCGTCCGTGCTATATACGACGCTACAAGTGTCGATAAACCGCCAAGGACTGAGACTGCAACAGACGACGTCTGGCATCGGTGATAAGGTGAACTATGGAACGGAGATAGTTTTATAGATCACGTACCTTTTTACCAGCCAATGCTGCACCAAGAGCGGTAGTAAGCGCACCGAGTAGGACTTGTAGGGCGATGGCAATGGTTTGCAACAAGCCTGTTATTTTTGCTGTACGTGCACGAGCGTTATTAAAAAATGTCTCCTACGCGTATCTTACTACTCACCTTTCCGTGTGCACTTCTCTTGCTCTGTTTCCGCCGAGATGTAGGTTGCTCTTAAACGCTCAGAAACACATTTTTCGCGGTGCTGAGAAAAAAGAAACCCAGCCAGGTCGATTAGCCCTCCATGACAGTGGAAAACCCATGATCGGGGAGCAAACGTACAGGATCTACGTCATCAAACGGCCATGCCGTTTCGCCATCAGCGTGCTTACCAGTTGGACGGCGTTGAGCGTGGGATACGCGTATGGGGAGTGGCAGGTGCATAGCATCAGGTAGTGCCGGGTAGGATCGTGTGACACGCGCAACCCCACGTGGTGGTGGTGTAACTGCACGCCCCTCGCCACTACCACCGCCACGGGACGAGATCGAACTAGAAGCTTGACCTTGCGCAGTTGAGTCGGCCGCGCGTTGTTGTGGCCATTCCGTGGGTGGCGGTGCCTCAGGTGCTCGGGTAGCATGGGGAATAGCATGGGAGGCAACATGAGCCAACCTAGAAAACGCGTTTTGTGCAGCACCGAGGACAGTCGGTGTTGCGGCAACCGCGGCCTCGTCTACTATTACCAGGGTCTCGGGTGATGGAGTAGCATGAGCATGAGCACGTTGAGTAGAAGACGGCGACGTTAACCGATGAAACGCGTTTTGTGCAGCACCCAAGACAGTCGGTGCTGCGGCAACGGCGGCCTCGTCTGCTAATAATATGGCCTCGGGTGATGGAGTAGCATGAGCATGCTGAGCGAAAGAAGACGACGTTAGCCGATGGAGCATGTTATGCGCGGTGCCTAGCATAGTTGGTGCCGCGGCAGCGGCGGCCTCGTCTAATAGGGCGTCGGGTGATGGAATAGCATGAGCATGAGCATCTTGAGTAGAAGGCGACGAAGTGGCTTGTTCCAGGAAAGACAACACGGTATTTGTCGCGCCCGCCGGGGCATTTGGCGAATCACGATGATGCACGGGGGACGTGGATTCTTGGGGCTGCGTTGGCGTGGACATGTTGTGCTATGGCGGACCTACTGCAGGGGGAACAAGCGAGGGAGAAGGGGGAGCCCGAGTCTGCTCTGAGCTTGCATCTCAGCCACGCAATAAGTAGGGGCTACTTTGTATAAGCTACGTAGACAGGTGTAATGGAACTCAAGAGCCCGGGTGTGTACCTGACACAGGTCCAGCGTGTGGCGTGTAATTTGATACGATTTTGGACTAGCAGCACGTGCTGACTAACCGGAAGCCCGAATTCCGAGAAGGGCTTCCGAGTCGGATCCAAAAGTCTTCGCACGAGGAATGCATCAGAGAGGCAATCTTTGCGTGATGTTCTCAAGCTTCCAAGAAGTGATTCTCACATCCCATGGTCGGGCGAATATGGCCGCAAGCCGGTGTTATGAAAGAGCCTGAGTAGGGGATTGCCTGGAAGCCTCGGCTCCACGGGGTACCTTCATTCCTGCCAATGTTCAGGTTGATTGTCAAAGACAATGGGAGACATGAAGACGTAAATATGGGCGCCAACAAATTTAAAGAGCGTTACGGGTCTCCCACGGAGTGGGCCTCAGCCACGGAGCACCCGCTTGGCGAAGGGACACAGTACTGTAAGGAACGGAAGAAATGTAAAGTGTTCCAGAAAGATTTATTTTTAGCCGTGTAGATCATCGCGAACGCTTCATATCGTCCGAGTTCACGGTAGGTACTCGAGGTAACGTAATCAGATTCCAAAAACAAAAACGAGTACTGTACCAACGGAGTCACGGCATACAGTATCAAATGAAGATTCCCATAAAGTGCTTAGTCGAGTCCGTCGAGCCTTGAACGGATACCGATCGTGCTCCAACGTTTTCTTTCAGTTCAGTCCTTGTTGGTCCTGTACTATACAAACATAACAATAATCTCCAAACGCAGCAAATTGACTCATAAGCGAACAGCTGCTTCAACGGCATATGACGGCAGGTCTGTCAATATCATCACGTTCTATAATTCAATTGAAATCTTGGTGGAATCAGGTGAGCGTGTAGCACGAAAACGACTACATTACAGTAACTTAACTTACTGTAATGCATCAGCTGTCACGGTGCGAACCTGATGATGTCCCATTCTCTGCGGCTCTGCGGCTCTGCGTGAAGGCACCGTATTTTGACTTTTTCCACCAGCCAGTGGTCTATCACCACTATTACATACCTATGCCACTCACCGATGCCGAGCTGGAAAACAAAGTGCTGAGGAGGCCGAAGTGAGGCCGACTATCGCTTTCGAATTTCGCTCATTTTCTGCCAACGACGCTGTCACGAACACTGTCAACGGCAAATGCCGCCTTGGGTCTCCGGGGTCTCGTCGTCTCGAGTTGCACACAGATTACAGCTAATGACGTAATACCAAGACTTTGCTATCGTACTGCCGGCCGGACTCATTTTATGACGCTCCTAAACTGGAAACCGAACAGACCACATAGGATCTCATTTGCGTTTTCTGCTGTGTGTGTCGATGCGGTCGGTATGCGGGGCACGGGATCCTTGATAGATTACGCAATTTGACGTGCTCCGTTTTTTTTTTGCCAAGTTCTGGCAACCGAGTTGCGTGAGTGAAGGCTTAAAGGGGCCGCCGTTGGGGAGAACAACCCGGGATCAATTCACTCTTCTTTTCTTCTCTGATGGCCTCACAATCTTACAGGTATGGCAGACGACAGCGATCCCAATTTTTCCTACATTCATCATACGCCGTCGTTGTCATTCTTTCAGAGTTCCCGAATTCGAGACATTACAGCTCCACGCAGGGCAGGATGTAGATCCGACCACGAATGCCCGTGCACCTCCTATCTATGCGACCACCTCTTTCGTCTTCAACGATTCAGCGGTATGTCATGATTTTCCAAGGTGTCATGGCAGAATCATGGGCGATTTCTCACTGAGTTCATTTCAGCACGCCGCAGATCTGTTTGGCCTTCGTGCATTCGGAAACATTTATTCTCGCATGGGAAACCCGACAGTAGTATGTCTACACGTCAGCCTGTGGCAGATTTCCGGATGTTTATTGAAACTCGCCCCAAGGACGTCTTTGAAAAGCGCATTGCCGCACTCGAAGGCGGCGCAGCTGCCGTGGCAGCCTCAAGTGGCCAGGCGGCACAATTTATGGCCATCAGCACCATCGCAGGCGCAGGCGACAACATCGTCTCCACCTCCTTTCTCTATGGCGGAGTAAGCGATCCTCTGCGTGTCTTCCGAGAACCGTATGCTGATCCGAATTAATCAAGTCATATAACCAATTCAAAGGTAGCTAATCCAAAAAAAATCTTAGATCAAACCTTCCCTCTCTACCCCCGCACGTGTTCCAGAGCTGACGATTCCGCGTGGTGTAGTGCTTCTCAAAAAATTCGGAATTACGGTCAAGTTTGTCACTTCTGATGACCCCTCAGAATTCGGCGCAGCCATCGATGAGAAAACCAAGGCTGTATTCGTGGAGACCATTGGAAACCCCAAGTACAACGTCAGTCCGATTAGTGAGATAGCTAAGGTATGCAATCTATATGTATGCGACCCGTACATATATTGAGGTGGTATGGAGGTTGCACACGCGCACAAAGTCCCGCTGATCGTCGACAATACGTTTGGCATGGGTGGTATGCGTACCCGTACTAGGGTTGGACCTACCCCTGACGAGTGCAATTGTCAGGGTATCTAATCCGTCCCATCGAGCATGGCGCAGATATCGTCGTGCACAGCGCGACTAAGTGGATCGGTGGTCATGGTAATACCATCGCTGGTGTAGTCGTCGACTCAGGTAAGAGTACACGACGTCTCAACCTTCGTTCATTACTGACTTGATGATCTTCCGTTTCATTCAGGGAAATTCGACTGGACTTCTGGGCGATTCCCCACCTTTACCACTCCTTCTGAAGGCTATCACGGCCTCAAGTTCTCAGAGACGTTCGGGAAAGTCGCATTTGCTGTGAAGCTACGTGTAGAAACACTGCGCGATTTGGGCACTTGTCTCAACCCCTTTGGCGCGTTTCTCCTTTTGCAAGGCTTGGAGACATTATCCTGCGCGCGCAGCGCCACTCCGATAACGCTCTCGCTCTCGCGCGATACCTCGAGCAACATGAAAAGGTCGCCTGGGTGTCCTTCCTGGGCCTTGAGTCGCACCCTTCACACCAGCTGGCTCTCAAGACGCTTAGGGAAGGCACATTCTGCGGCGTGTTGAGCTTTGGCGTCAAGGGTGGCAAGGATGCGGCTGTGGGGAGCAAGGTGGTCGATGCGCTCAGGTTGGCGAGTAACCTCGCAAACGTGGGAGACGCAAAGACGCTTGTGATCCATCCTGCGACCACGACCCACCAACAGCTGACCGAGGAGGAACAGTCGGCGTCTGGAGTATCCCCTGATCTCATCCGGGTTCGTCCCTCTATTTATGAATAGCTCGGGAATCAGTGGCAGTGACGGCGTGGCGTTTGATGCAGGTGTCGGTAGGGATTGAGAATATCAAGGATATCATCGCGGATTTCGAAGATGCGCTTAAAGTTGTGCCTTGAACTTTGTTGGGTGGTAGTAAGTGGTCCGCCGCGTAAAGAAGTCGAAGGGAAGAAAGGTATCGACTTCCAAATTTGGGTCATCGTAGAACTATCATACAAGCGACAAACCTCCGCCGCAAGGCGAGAATGGACTCTTGGTCAGCTTCGTATGGCTGCAATTGATGCGCTCTGAACACAGATCAACTCAATGCGGTGTTGCGCGGTCATTAAGCGTGCAGGACTCCACTGTACTCTGTGTACGAAACGTATCGGGTTGTCCATAATCCTGTAACCCGGAGCAGTCGTACTAGCGTACTGTAGTGGAGCGCTGTGGCCACTGCGTTGGCATGCGTAAGATGAGAAATAATACTGTACGGTGATCGAGCATAGCACATCTTCAAGCTATCGAACAGCATGATCTATGTAACGGGTAAGTGCGGGCAGGCCTCTCTCAGGCGGGTCTCGCTTGGAATACGAATACTGTGTCGGCAAGGCTTGGCGGTCGGCGGTCTCGGTGGCATATTCCTGTCACATAGTCGTAGATGGTCAAGTGGCGATTATGGATTCTGGCCCAGGAGCGCGCGGCGGGGCAGGGCGGGGCAGGCGTGGCGAGGTCTGTGCGTGCGGCATTGTCTCAATTTGTCTGTGCACACATCCGTCCAAGCTCCGAGTCGGAGCTCCGAGATGTCCGAAGTCCGAGTGGCGCCCGAAATCACCACCACGCGCGTCACACGTGTCTGGCACACCAGCAGGCAAACACGTTGTCCCGATCCCTATGGCCCCCCACACTGCCACTGCGTTGCAAGGCAGGCGGCGGGGGCCTTCTTCTTCTTCTTGGCACCAGTACCGGCACCACTACATCCCTCAATGTAATCTCTGAGAATTTGCGTCGAAATTCGAAAAATGTCGCGATCGACCAACTGCCAGGTCACGGTTGGTCTGTCAGTTAGGCGCCAAGTCGCCGGTCGGAGGAGAGGGGGAGGAGAGGAGACTCAGGAGAGGGGCTTTGCAAGGTTGACAGTTTGGTGGTACCTGCACTTTCTTTCTTTCTACTCTAACTTTACTTACTTGCAATTTGCCCCGATGTAGATCACCGGTCACCACCATGGAGTAGGCGCGATTTGAGCAATTCCTAGGAAGCGTTCTACCAGTTTTGGGCCCAGGCAGCGCCACATTAATTTTTTTTGGTCACTGCAACAGCTCAGCACCATCGCATCGATTATGGACTAGCTAAGTGACTGCGGTGACTCGTTCATCACAGCCGACTCGGCCAAAGAAAGAAAGAAAAAGCATGGTTCGTTCAAAATGAAGACTTTTTCACGTTGCCCTAATCCCCCCTATTTCCCAACTATCGGATCCGATGGCGGTGCTCCTCGTTGGTATGTATGATCGACTGATTATCAACAGAGTCCCGGAAATTGGGGGGAATTGCTCTCCTCTGTGTTACTGTAGTTGTGCCGAGTCCATGGGTATCATACAGTATACCCAAGTCTCGACTCCTCTTTACGCCTCAATTCGCACTCGAGTCAGTGTAATACGCCGAGTTTGGTACCAGTCACAAACCGTTCCTTACAATGGAATTAGCGATCTTTGTGCGTCTTGTATGTCTCTATCTACTGGATGATGGACGCCACTCAGAACCTATCGTCCCACAACTGAGGATGGAGTTCATCGGTGTGTGGCTGAACGTGGTGCGATTTTCTTTTGGCCTTCTCTCTCTTTGCCCTTGTCGCCGATCACGATCGTTGATTTGATACCTCAACAAAGCTCCCGTCCCAGGAATTCAGTACGTTGCCCTGGAGTCCGATCTCAGGACTGTACACATGGGAGACATTGCCTCCTAAGGCAAAAATGCTCGATCCTCGTGTTCACCCCACGACGGCCATGAGTCGAGGCACCAGAGCGCCCATGTCAAGTGTGAGGCCCTGGTCCGCGGCGAGGATGCTATGGGCACGCCCTCCACGATCCTTGATCCTTTACGCAGTGTTGACTGTTACCAGGAGCCCATTGAGCGGTCTAGATGCGCTCCTTCCACGTGTCGACGCCCGCCTGGTGGCTGTGAGTTTCTCATTTAACTGTACCTCCGTGTTTCAAAGGTATCCCGAAAGCCAACTGAACCCGCCTCAAATCCAAGACCGGAGGGGCCTTGGACAGGCGACGAAACGGCGGGCGCTCTTGCTAGGAAACAGAAGGCTGTGCTGTGATCGGAAAGGAGCGCAGTGACAGAGGTGAGGACCGGCGATCGACCCCTCCTTCTCAAGAAATAAAATGGGCTCGAACGTGCCAAAGAGTCGTTGCTGTTTCACTGCAATGGGTTGGATGGATATGGATCAACTAGGGGCTTTAATTGAGCCTAATGAAGGTGAAGATGGCCGATTGGCGAAAGATGAAAGGAACGGGATACAATAACAAGTTTACCATTCTGGTTCAGCACAGCCTCGGGGTCTCAAACAATAGATACCCGTAACCATCTGCGTCGTCCCAGGAGCATTGAT
Organism: Russula aff. rugulosa BPL654; assembly: GCA_022496225.1. Classification (NCBI taxonomy): domain Eukaryota; kingdom Fungi; phylum Basidiomycota; class Agaricomycetes; order Russulales; family Russulaceae; genus Russula; species Russula aff. rugulosa BPL654. The sequence continues at coordinate 47,357 of WTXE01000160.1, forward strand.
GGGATCCCTGAAGTGGATCAAGGGCGGCCCAAGCGCGAACGGTTCATGAGGAGAGATATCCTAATTTAGCCGCACTGTATGCCAGAAATGTGGCGGGAATAAATCGAGTTCCTGGTCGGATTGATGACACTTGTGTCAAACCCCAACCCCAATCGGCACAAAGGCCGGTCTCGGTCAATGCACGGGCGGCATTTGCGGCCCGCCGAAGACCTTCACCGTCTCACCCGCCCGACCCGAGTTGGCAAGCCGAGGTTATCGCGAGAGGATTGCACTGCAACATCAGCCAATAATCGCCACAGTAATGCAGTACTTTGGAAGCGTGTTTCGCCTATGTATTCGTGAGCCAAGTGCCTCTCGGGCATCGATCATTCCGTATGTCTGAGCTGAGATGAGCTGAGCGTCTACCCCGCTGTTGTCTTCGGTGCTGTATTGCCGGCAATAAGGCGCACACCACCTTTTCGGTTTGGACCCCCCTTCGCCCACACGTTTTTCTCCATCCTCGTGTTTTGTGTAGAGATGTCATCCACCAAGAGACTAAGCACGAATCGGGCCACACGCGACGCGCCTTTTCCTGGGAAATGACCTCACTCCCACGCATTTCGAGTCGCTACTGTGCCCACTGGTACTGGTCGTCATAGCCGCTCATGTTCATTTATATCTAGCGCCTCCGTTCCTCATTCTCGCTTCCTCCTCTCATTGTCTTCCCTTCCTCACCCATCCCATCCTTAAAACTCACTTCTCTCCACGATTCCTCACTTCACATTCAACCCCCGTCCCCTTCCCATCCTTTCTCCTCCATCTCTCCCTCCCTGGCTTATTATATTGTTGTTGACCACGCTCCAACATGGCGATGTATGCATTCCCCCAACCCGCCGCCCAATGGACGTCGTTTCCGCCCGCACCGGTCATGGTGACATTGCCAATTACAACAACCATGACATTACCAACTACCACCGCCCCACCTGCAATTCCGTCTCTCAAACCCGTCAACGACATCCCCCTCACCCGAACGCTCCTCAAGCAGTTGCTGTCGGATCTCTCCGAGCGTCTATACCGCTCTTTTCGGCGGCAGGTACGCCTCGTCGTGCACGGCGGTGCGGTGATGGTCCTGCACCCTTCCTTCACACACCGCGACAGCACACAAGACGTCGACTATATCCACCGCTCTTTCGTAAAGGAGTATCGAGCATTGGGTTTCACCGATGCCGAACAGCGACTCCGGGGATGCATTGCCGAAACCGCATACAGGTTCAACCTCGGTGCTGACTGGATGAATGATCACGCAGACGTAGCGCTCCCCTTGGCTCTCGAGTGCGTTTTCAATCATTTTTTCCATGTTTTTTCCCCCTCCCTTATAAGAAACACACGCATACAGCCAACAAGGCTCCAAGTACGACCCCATCTTCTTTGATGCGACACAGCATCAAAGCAGCTCACCTCTAACGATTTTCAGTGAGCGTGGACTCGCCCTCGTCGCGGTGCCGTGGCCGTGGGCTGTGGCACTGAAGCTGGTGCGATACGCCAAGAAAGACCCTGACGACTGCGGTGCCATATTACGTCTTGGCTCTTTGCAACGTGGCTATCGCTGGACGGTCGACGTTCTAGAACGCTGGTTATCCGAACGCTGTTGGCCGATGCGGTATTCCGACTACCCGCCTCAGCGGAAGGCACAGCTGCGGGAGAGGTTGAAAGATGCGCTTGCCCGTGCTTTTCCGGCCTCACAGCCACAACCACAGCTGCCGCTTATGACGACGTACCAGATGTACCAGACGCATGTTGCCCAGACACAACAGATGCAGAATCAGACACAGCCACAGCCGCGGACTCACACTCAACAATCCAGCTCCGCTCCTCGTCGTCCATGTCGTCCATGTCGGCGTTGTCGCCCGCGCCGTCCCGCCACCGCCCAGTTTGACGTCGTCGCTCTCGTCATCGTTGTTGTTCTCGCCGCCGTTGCAGCAATGGCCGCGAGCGAAGAGCAACAGTCTCCCGTGTATTTCTTCTAGGAGGGAGAGAGCCGATGCGTCACACACACTTCCATTTTCACTCGCTTTCCACCCGCACACCCGCCCCGCCCTCACAGGCTTCTTCTTGCTGTTCTCATGCGTCAATCCTCTCTTTTTTTGTCGCACTCGCTTCATGCTCTTCTTCTCAACCTACTTTTTTTTTTTCGATGTACTTTTGTTACTCCCGTCCTTCCGTCTCTCATTTTTTTCATCTCATCCGCTGCATTCATACCAGGACCTTGCTCATGCTCATGCCCATGTACCATCACCATCCATCCATCAACTTACCTTATTACGTTATTGTCTTGAAGACCACGGAGCGACAAAACAGGGAACAGCATTTCTTGATGAGTGCTGTCCTCAACGTCCACGGAATCCCCCTTCATACCCAATACCCCTAATCTTTACAGTCTCTGTAGATCAAAAATCCTGTTGTATGTATGTACAGTACGTTTAAAAATCTCCTGAAATGAAATTTTTTCTTAAAAAAAAAAACGTGTTTGGCACGTTCACGCACGAGCCATGTTGACACGTCAAATTGTCAAATGTCAAATGGTAGTGGATCAGCGCGTGTTGCACGTGTTGCGTGATCAATGACATAAAATGACAGCTCAGCGTTCCAGGCGGCGGCGGTACTCGAAATTTTTTTACTGTAGAGACGTTGGCTGGCTTCCCAATACACCGTCGCCACAAAGGCATAGTATGGGTGTATATGGATTCTAGGGCGAATGACAAGAGTCCATTACAAGTCTACTTGTGATTTCCCCAACCAACCATTCCACAAAGCGGCGAAATACCCAAGGGCCAAGAGCGGCTATGTATGATAGTATGTGGCGATTCCGACAAGAAAAGGCATTTATTAATTAATTGATGCCATACAGTCACAGGGTAGGTAGCATGTGTTATGGCACAGCCTTGTATGTTGACGTCCGCAGCGCAGTACGTCCCCTTCCTGAATCGAGCCGAGGCGCAAAGCTATCACCATCATCGCATCATAATCATAATCATTCATTCATGACATTCTCACATACAGTAGCGTACAGTCATACACAGACAGTCATACACAAGACCCTGGTCGTATGATCCGGCGTAGCAAATAAGTTACTGACCCCATGGAAGAAGCACATGATGCACAGCTCAAGGTTTGATGACAGAATGTTCCTTTGTTCGAAAAAGATTGTGTCAATCCAACCAAAGACATATTTGACTGCTTTTTCCTTTTCTGGCAGGCGTTAAATGGTGCGTGCTGTAGTGATTACTGTAAATGCGCATCCGGGGAGTGTGTGACTCCGAGCCAGTCCGGGGTGGCAAGAGCCAACAATCGCCCAGATTCGTTATGTAGGGAGGGATTCCGAGTCAGTTGAATACATATACGGCAGCGGCGATCCCATCCAATCACTTCGCGTGATGTATGTATGTTAGAATTGAAACATGAGAAGGAAAAGCGAAAGCGCCTTGTCGCCGCAGCGCGCGCAGCCCGATTACTTTCCGATAACATGGTTTGGCTTATCCGATCCCCGGAAGTAAACGAGGATGGGGTTCCTACAGTATTTGTTTGCGTCGTCAATGATTGCCGCAGCAGAGATGATCAAGTTTCATCCGATTCGGGGAAAAAGAAGAATGACACACCGACAGTAACTTACCGCAGATGAGTTCACCCTTTCAGTTGACGGGACCGGTAAGAGAGCGCCTATGATTGCCTTTAAGGTGTATGTACTTTGTTTGTACCAAAGGACCTGCTGTACTGCTGTAGCCACGTCACTCGAGTACACTTGTGTTCCTGTGTCCTAGGCAGCTGTCATCACTTGCGGTTCGAATTGCCGATCGGAGGGTGTGTTTGTGCCGTTCAAACGAGATTTTGTTTTCTGACAGCGAGTTTGCTGAAGAGACGCTCGCAAAGGGAGTTGTGTGTGACTGGCGTTTACATGTTGTGAAAAAGAAAAAAAGACGCACAGTTCTGATAGTAGGGTCCCAAACAGCTCTAGGTTCGCCATCTCATCTCGAAGGTAACTAAGGTTTCGAGGGTTCGACCGGGAGGGAGATGGGGTTCTCCGTTCTCCCTATGTATGTCCTTGGAGAGTTTCGAGACCTATCCTCAATCGGTCACCCGCGGTGATGAGCTGGTTTCCCCCCCCCTAGAAATGATGATCCACTACATTCAATAGTGAACCATGAACTTGCAGATCTTCGAAAGAAAGTTCGAAAATTTGAGATCGTTGAGATCAATATCACGAAAAACGTTAAATTCACAGGGTGGACAGTGGGATTTTGACTTTTTCGTGACTTGTCCCGTGTAGTTCTGTCTCAGTCACCTATATCGATGGTAGGGGAAACGAAAACGAAAGTTGTTATAACTCGTCCGATGAGATCGATCATACACTTCACATCGGACGACTTATAACAACATCGATGAGAGATGATGTGGAAGAAGTGTACAGCACAGTAAGTTACGTATTTCGACTGCTGACGTTGAACATGGCACGTGACTTCCCAATAGGCTACTCGGTTCCGTAGCGTAGTTGGCCCAATCCATCACGTTTCACCGTACCGCCGACTGGTACTACTGTACGACTCGGACAGGACACGGCAACGGACAGATGATGATCAAACTACTTCAGAAAGGTGTGTTCAGGCTTTGCTCGTTAGATTCTCAGATCTCAGCCTTCTCGCTAGTCTCAGGCTTTTCATTCATTCTTATGTTCAGTTAGATGCGCCGACGAAATTGTGATGTTGCAGCGTAACAAGTGGATGTGGTTTCCACGTTGTCCCGCCCGTCAGTTTCAGGCCGATCATGAGCACAATCCAGATTTCTCCTAGATGGGATGTATCATGATCCCCCCTCAGCGCTTCGGATAGCAAGAAGAATCGGGTGGGAAATCAAATCAAATGAGTTGCTCGTCGTGGATGGGGGGAGGAATCAGTATAAGCATGTGACAGTAATGCTTGTATGGGGGAGATGGAAGGGAATAAAGTGACATTGAACCTGGTTTCAGCAGTTTTCAACGCATCAGTACAGTAGAACAACGCGATCCCCGTAGCAAGACAAGAGGCGCCGGTTCTGGACTCCGCTCGGCACTCTCCGATCACATGCCATATCGCCAGGAATGGAAGTGTGGGAACGCGTCTGGGGAAGGGGATACGAGTCTAGTAGATATTACAGTACTATGAGAACAAGGGCTGTGGGCGTGACTACCCTTGCAGACGCTCGAGCAGTCACTCTATTTCCCCCAGGACACAGCAACTCTCTCGCATAGCTAGTGGAATGGCCACTCAACAGGATTTGGAGTATAACCAAATGAGCCTGAATGCGTGCGTACGACTAGATGGCCTGCGATGACTATTCTAACAGTGACCCACTATTTTTTCCAGTCCAGGTCCCTCGGCATCGCAAAATGCAGGGAGAGGGTGCGTCAAACTTCTTTGGGGTACTAGTGTTGTTGATCAAAACCATCTTCGAATAGTGCTCGAATCGCTGAATCGCACGGAAGACTATCCGAGCAACGCGTTGAGGTGACAGGTTCGTGCTTATTAGGAAATCCCAGTTCCTTGATGCCTTGATAATTTTCAATCTTTTGCTTACTAGTCCTTCGGGCTGTCAATGTCCCAAGTATCAAGAAGTATTTAATCAAGAAGAGGAAGTTCTTCATTGCCGTATCTAACCCTGAGACAACAGCCAAGACCACAGACGTTGCGGTTGAGGGACAGGTGGCGAAGTGGAACCAGATCCTGGATCCATTGTGGGTCTTCCCTCGTTCCCTCCAATTTTATGGCTAAAACTTCTATTCAGTCTTGTATTACCGTCTACACAGCTCACACTATCTCTTTATGCAAAACGATCTGCACATCCCGATATCCTTATAGGGACCCATGAAATGCCGATACCCCTAGTTTCTCAAAGTGGTTCGTTTTGTTGGGAACTCCCTTTCTTTCCATCAATTGAACGTCTCGCGTGCAGATATCCACTGTGTCCTCGGGAATAATGGGGTTAGGGGAGCTGCGCGTTCGACCCAACCAGTCACACTGCACTTAACGATCAACATTATACCTCCGAACTTGAACAACAGCCCCCCAAGTATACCAACTGGAGATGATGATTCTCCCGCCCAAGAAGCTACTATACCTGGAGGCATTCAATCCCCCGCTCTCGAACCTCTTCTACCCGCGTCGCATCACCAACGCGTCGAAACTGGCAGTACAATGCCACAGAGTCAGGAAGAGGTGTCGTCTACTAGTACCAGGCATCATCCTCTTGCTCTCGATCGGGCCGATGAAGCCATGAAGCGGATTGTCCCAATTGACCGATCCAATACGTGGCAAGGGGCCGTCGGGAGGATCAAGTGGGTGATGGATGCGTTGGGCCCAATTGCGGAAGTGCGTCTAATCCCCTTTTGATGTCCTTGGCTGAGCTAACTTCCACATCCAGCTTTCCCCATTCGCAAAGATGGCGCACGGTTTACTTTTAGCTATCCCACAGGTACGCCCTTTTGTGTCAATTTTCGAACAATATGCTCATGCTATATTCGTCTGGATGGTAGACGCTTCTGGAACAGTATCAACGTGATGACAAGTCCACACCTGCTCCAAGCCATGCATGACGCGTTTGATTTTGCGCATCACGAGGATACTTTGAAATCCGTCAAGCCGCAATCCGAGCAGGCACGAATCCTTACTCTCATGTTGCAGGATGTTTGTAGTTGCTGCGACTTTATCCAATCTTATACTAAGGATTCGCAATTCTGTATGTCGTCTTCATCTGCTTCTTGGCTTTGTAAACATGCTATTTTCAGGGAAGCGAACATTGAAGAATATAGGCGGCGGACCGGAGGAAAAAATCAAGGAGTTGTCCGAGGCCTTGTCAAACGCCGAAATGCCTTCTTGGGCCAGGCTACCATCTCTACGGAGATTACTGCGTTCCAAATTCTGGACGACGTGGCAAATATATCGACTCAGATTCAGCACCTATCGAGCCAAGTTTCAGACGTCGGTAGGTAGTCTTTGATGACTTCTGGGTTACGCTGATCCGATAGTTGTCGTAGAACTCGATTCAAAAATCAGAGAAATCCCATACGGATTCAACTCGCGATTTAGTCCTGACAAGGGTTGTCTTATGGGAACACGTGTGGCATTCCTGGAGTTCATCATCAATTGGGTGAACGACCCCGAGTCGGAACGTGGTCTCGTTCTTTTCGGACAGCAGGCACGGGAAAATCATCGATTGCCCATGAGATCGCACGACGTTTCGACAAAATGCACCGCCTTACGTCATCGTTTATCTTTTCACGGAGGGAACAATCCGAACGGAAGGCCTCCTATCACCTCTTTACGACTCTTGCTCGCAATCTCGCGGACCGCTATTCTTCGTTTAAAATCGCGCTCGGAAAGGTCGTAAAGGACAACACCGATCTTCGAGTCGGCACTCGTGACTATCGTACCCTGTTCGAAACTCTCATCCTGGAACCACTTCAGGACCTGCACATCCTCGGTCCTATTCTTGTCGTGATCGATGCCCTCGACGAGAGTGGGGATACAACCAGTAGAATTGGGTTACACGCGTTTATCGCGGAAAACCTCGAGAGACTTCCGTCGAACTTCCGCGTGGTCATCACCTCGAGACCAGAGCGCGCTATCGTATCTGCGCTTGCTCGAGCGCCATCAGTCAAGATCAAATACATGGATGATGCCGAGCTGGCTGCTGAGACGCATGGGGACATTTTCGCCTTTTTGCAGCAGAGACTCCCTTCAAATGAGTTCGGGGATTACCTCGAGGCGCTGCAGTAAAGGCGGAGGGATTGTTTCAGTGGGCAGCAGTCGCCAGTCAACTTATCCTAGATCCTCCCTCGCGCTTTGGTTATAGCAGCGAAAAGTGTATCAAGCATCTTTTGGAGCCCAGTACAAATCGCATGGACAAGACCTGTTGGACGGGTTATACAAGGAAGTCCTGGAAGGGTACTTCACAGACCAAGAAGCACGTGTTCTATTTCGCTCCATTGTCGGACAACTAATTACTTCAATCGAACCTCTCACTATCCGCTCACTCATTCCTCTGCAACAATACGCCTCTTACGACAAGGACAGTGGTGCCGCCGTTACTGGGATACTCAGTCGCCTCGGCTCGTTGTTGAGTAATGTCAATTCATCCGACAAAATCCTTCCCATCCTTCCTCTCCATACGTCATTCCGTGACTTCCTCACAAATAAAGACAAGAGCGGCGATTTTTATGTCAGTGTTCGTGATGCTCACGATCAATTGGCTCACTCCTGTCTCAATCTACTACTCGATCCTCTCGATGGCCTGAAATTCAATATCTGCAATCTCGAAACATCGTATCTTGCCAACGATGACGTCGAAGACCTCACCACCCGCGTCGATGAACACATTACACCCGCTCTGTTATATGCCTGTCGTTTCTGGGACGGTCATTTGAAACAGACTGATTTCAGAATGGATCTATTCGGAAAAGTAGAAACTTTCTTCAAAGAGAAATTTCTGTTTTGGCTGGAGGCCCTTAGCTTGACCAGAATCATCCGTCTTGCTCCATCAGCGTTCGCAACACTGAATATGTGGTTGACGTCTAGTCAAGGTGTGAGTATACCTACTGGTCCGAGGAGAAATGCGAATAACTAATTACAATGTTCACAATAGGATTCCCGGAGAGACCTTGAGGCATTGGGGTCATTCGTCAGCGACGCCGCTATATTTGTACGGCATTTCGGGATGGCCATGGCGAAAAGTGCCCCACATATCTACCTTTCCGCTCTACCATTTGCGCCGACTTGTTCTCTTGTCTCCACGCATTATTCTACCTCATTTCGTCGAATCCTACATGTGGGACGTGGACAATTGTCTCATTGGCCATCATTAGAGATGACAATTTCAAACTTTGAGGCCATAGCCTATCTGTTATATTCTCGCGAGATGGCCAGTACATCGTCTCAGCCTCATACGATGGAACAATTGGTGTGTGGAACGCCACGACGGGAGAGACAGCGGCCGGCCTTTCACGGGACACACAGATTATGTCAACTCCGTTGCATTCTCGCCAGATGGCAAGCACATCGTCTCAGGTTCAGCCGATCACACAATTCGTGTCTGGAATGCCATGACGGGAGAAACAACGGCAGGCCCTTTCACTGAACACACAGATTCGGTCAGATCCGTTGCATTCTCGCCAGATGGCCAGCATATTGTCTCAGGTTCAGACGATAAAACAATTCGTGTATGGAACGCCACGACGGGAGAGACAGCGGCCGGCCCTTTCACGGGACACACAGATTATGTCAACTCTGTTGCATTCTCGCCAGATGGCCAGCATATTGTCTCATGTTCAGACGATCGCACAATTCGTGTTTGGAATGCCATGACGGGAGAGACAGCGGCCGGCCCTTTCACTGGACACACAAATTCGGTCATGTCTGTGGCATTCTCACCGGATGGCCGGCACATCGTCTCGGGTTCTGACGATAAAACGATTCGTGTGTGGGATACCATGACTGGAGAGACAGTGGCAGGACCTTTTAGAGGGCACACAAATCAGGTCAACTCCGTGGCATTCTCGCCAGATGGCCAGCACATTGTCTCAGGTTCAGACGATGAAACAATTCGTGTGTGGGATGCCACGAGTGGGGAGACAGCGGCAGACCCTTTCACTGGACACGCCCATTCAGTCTTTTCTGTGCATTCTCGCCAGATGGCCGGCGCATCGTCTCGGGTTCAGGCGATCAAACAATTCGTGTATGGAATGTCGTGATCGGAGAGACAGCGACAGGCCTTTTCACTGAACACACAGATCGGATCAGGTCTGTGGCATTCTCGCCAGATGGCCAGCACATCGTCTCAGGTTCAGGCATGACGATTCATGTGTGGAATACCATGACGGGAGAGAGAGCGGCAGGCCCTTTTACTGGACACACAGATGGGGTCATGTCTGTGGTGTTCTCGCCAGATGGCCAGCACATCGTCTCAGGTTCACACGATAAAACAATTCGTGTGTGGGATAGCATGACGGGAGAGACAGCGGCGGCCCTTTCACGGCACAGAGGTTCGATCTTGTCTGTGGCGTTTCGCCAGATGGCCGGCAATCGTCTCGGTTCAGATGATGAAACGATTCGTGTGTGGAATGCCATGACGGAGAGATAGCAGCAGGCCCTTTCACTGGACATACCCGTTCAATCAATTCTGTGGCATTCTCGCCAGATGGTCAGCACATCGTCTCAGGTTCAACGATCTCACAATTCGTGTGTGGAATGCCGTCACGGGAGAGACAGTAGCAGGCCTTTCACTGGACATACCGTTCGGTCAACTCTGTGGCCTTCTCGCCAGATGGTCAACAAATCGTCTCAGGTTCAACCGATTACAAAATTCGTGTGTGGAACGCCATGACGGGAGAGACAGTGGCGGGCCCTTTCACGGGACACAAAAATTCGTCAGGTCTGTGGCATTCTCGCCAGATGGCCAGCGCATCGTCTCAGGTTCAGACGATAAAACAATTCGTGTGTGGGATGCCATCACGGGGGAGACAGCGGCAGGCCCTTTCACTGGACACACGGATTTGGTCAACTCTGTGGCATTCTCGCCAGATGGCCAGCACATCGTCTCAGGTTCAGACGATCAAACAATTCGCATGTCAAATGTTGCAATACGGAAGACAGAAACTACGAACGATGTTGACTTTACTGATCACTTCATGATCAACGACGAGGGATGGATATGTGGTAATAACGGTGAACTATTAATGTGGATCCCATCTGTACACAGGGAATATTTACAACCTCCAAGTACTATTTGGATTTCCGGCAAACAACCTGGGACCATTCTTAATCTTTCTAATTTCGTACATGGACGCAGCTGGGCTACTTGTATTAATACCCAGATACTAATACTACGATGATCTACGGGCATCTTATAACACACTAGGGAGTGCGCAGTAGACCCGAGCTCCAGGGGACGGTGTAACAATCATTGATGCGATGCGCGAGACCGCGTTCCATAATCGGATTTTACCGTCTGCGCGCTTCAAATCACTCTCCGTACACAATTAGTAGGCTAGAAACGACGTGCAGATTACTCTATTGTGAAGTATTGACATTGAGGAGTTAACATCTTTCAAACGCCTTCCGCGACTTTCGAGACCCACCCAGGACCATATTCCTGGGATAATGTACAAACAGACGCACGCGTCGCGATAGTCCTGTTAAGTTTCCTGTGTGTTATAACGTGTCTATTGGTATATTAGCTATACGCGCCCTGCGGCTAATGTTTCAGAGCGCATACTTTCAGTTTCGTAATTACTCGCCGGAAATTGTACAACGTTTCCGAGCATCATTTGGCAACCAAGTAGTCATGATTTGGAGGCCATCCCCGAGTCATCGCCAGCTTGAGAGACTGAACAGTTGATAAAACCGCTTTATCTATCCATCCGTTCAGAAAAGGAAGGCTATTTGCTACGTACCTGATCCCCGACCGACAGGCCATTCGACTTCGGGCGAAAGTCTGTGTTCTGTCAGTCTGGGCAGGAAATCAGCAAATAAAATGCACACACCGCTTGATAATACTCTCCCCGCGGCATTCTAGCTCTTTCTGTTGCGTGCGCAAACGTTCGTTCGCTGTGGCATCGAGACGGCCAGCTGTGCGAAGGCGATATGCTTCTGTGCGAGTGCAAGTGTGTCCTGACGGAACGACTGCAGCTCGACCAAGATATCCTTCCGTTCCTCGTTAGAGATTTTTTCGTTTAAGAACGTAGTCATCGTGAGGCCAGCGCGTGAGTGATAGAGTGCAGAAATGCAGACGAGTTTTGTGAGAGGATCGTCGTGATCGAAATAATTGCCGAAAGCGGTATTGTGACGTCTACGATCACGTGTTTTGTGACGCCCATCACACGCGCGTGCGCACCAGGTACTGTACTGTACAACCTTCACAACCCTCACAGCCGTGAAACGACGAGCGAACGAGGGTCATTTCTTACAAATGATTAGTCTCTCTCCATTCTGCTGAAAAACGTCATGTCACACAATGTCACTGAGACCTCAGTGTCAGCAAGCGCCATTAAGCCCATCGACTCCCAGTCCGTTCATCGTATCACCTCTGGTCAGGTCGTTATAGACCTACAGACTGCCGCAAAAGAACTCGTAGAAAACTCTCTCGATGCAGGCGCAACAAACGTCGGTTCGTGACCCGTTGTCTGTTCCTCCCTCCTGACTGAGATATGGCCACTATAGAGGTCCGCTTCAAAGACTACGGTTTAAAAGCATTAGAGGTTATTGACAATGGGAGCGGCATTGCACCGGAAAATTATGAATCTATTGGTAAGCCATCAGCGTTCACGCCCTCTTCCAGTCCCTTTGTGATTTGCTTCGGAACAGCATTGAAACACCACACATCAAAACTCGCCTCGTTCTCTGATCTCACCTCCGTCCTTACATTTGGTTTCCGTGGAGAGGCCCTTTCTTCTCTGTGCGCTCTCTCTGAGAGCGTCACTGTCACCACAGCGACCGCGACGCAGGCGCCTATGGGCACCATTCTTGTCTTCGATAAAGCTGGCCGCCTCACGAGTAGCAACGGGAAGGTTGCCCGTCAGGTGAGCATTCTTATTTTCTGAATATGAATTTTCCCATTCCCTTTCACGTGTGCTAATGAAAATGTGACGAAAGCGTGGTACTACAGTTACGGTAACTGGTTTATTCGTTCCGCTTCCTGTCAGGCGGAAGGAATTCGAGCGTCACGCGAAGCGGGAGTTTACGAAAGCGTTGAATCTTCTCACTGCGTATGCGCTTGTTCCTTGTGCCAGAGAGAACAATGGTGTCGTATTGACCGTCTCGAACACCCCTGATGGTGGGTATGTATCCATCACATCTTTCAGATGATCCGTGCTATCAGGGGAGGAAGTTAATGGGAGATTTTCCAGGAAGAAGACGACACAGCTCCGCACAGTCGGCGCTACATCTGTGCGTGCTTCTGTCGGAGCGCTCTGGGGTCCAAAGCAACTGGACAATCTCGTCGACCTCGATCTGTCGTTCGAAGTGGTACCAGAGAAGTCAGTGCTGCGTCGGCATCGAGAAGATGGTAGTATTGGAAATCAGTACGTACTCCGTAGCCAGGAGCACCTCACCCCATTTTTTGACGATGATTTGCCCTCCCGCGTTGGTTTAGTCGGATACGTGTAGAAGGTCTCATTTCCAAATTCGCTTCTGGTTCAGGCCGCACAGGGACCGACCGCCAGTTTTTCTTCATCAACGGGCGCCCATGCGCGCCTACCAAGGTGCAAAAAGCGATCAACGAAGTTTATCGTACGTTTAACGCCAACCAATCTCCTTTCGTCATCGCAGACTTTGTCTTGCCGACTGGTATGTAATTTCGCTAACCTGCTCATGTACCTCATGGTGGGATTAAACTCTGTGTAGATTCGTGTGACATCAATGTGAGCCCGGACAAGCGGACAATTTTGTTACATAGTGAAAACAACCTGATTGAGGACTCTCAAGGTGAATATCCTGAATATATTCCAGGCATCTCATGAACCACGCTGAGGTCTGCAGGTAGCGCTGGCAGAAAGGTTCGACTCGCAAGGTCGAGCTTTGTTCTTAACGCAACGCAGCTCGCGTTTGGCCAGAAAGAGGAAAACACTGGCAGGGGAAAGTGGGAGAGCGAGTAACAAAGCGTCGCCCCTATTCATTCCGACGATGAAGACCAAACGGGCGACAGTACTTCCGCGAGAACGCAAGATACGATAACGATCGAACCGGATGGCGAACCAATGTCGATAGACGAGCACTCCTCACACTAATGAGCTGCCTGCTACCTCTCCATCGCATTCGGATGAGCCCATCACGACTCTGAAACGACCACGCTCCGTTTCACCAGACCCCGTTGCGGATAAGAAGGAAACCGCCTCTGAAGCGGCCGGTTCTCCCACCCCAGCACCGACACCAGAGTCTTTGACCTCCTCTCAACGTTTAGCTGGCCCTGGACGTACCCCGGCGCGTGTGGAGCAGATCCTATCTGAAAATACCAGTGGCAGCACTGGCAGCAGACGGGCGGTGCAGATGGTACTTGACACGACTGGTGCGTCGTGGAATCTGAAACCTGGCCAGGAGGGCCCCCACGCAAACGCCCACATCCTGCGGATATCAGCGGATCTAGCTCCGGAAAGAACGCAATAGCCAACATGCGTGCTCAGCTCGCTGGATTTGCTGGCGGTGGTGCCCGAATAGTGCAGGAAGAAGAGGAAGGTAAAAGCGACAGCGACGGTCCGGAGGACGAGGAAGGGAGGGAAGGGTCGAGCAGATGGCTGTCGATGGAGATGGGGAGCGACCACGGATCTCGAGCCCAACGAAATGGATGACGCTGACGTTACTGAGCTCTCGTCTGCGGATTTGGTGGAAGAGACGATGGTCATCGACTCCTCGGAGAGCGAGGATGATGAAACCTCGAAACAACCAAATGATACTTCGCGCTCGGCCGCAGCAGCCACTGTGGGTTCTCCGAAATCGGTGCAAGCTTCTGACGATCTCACATCCAACACGGACATCCTGCTGAGCACATCCTCAGAGGCCGGTGGGACCTCTGAGAGCGTTGTTCCCGCTACCCCGTCGTCACCATCCAAGGTGTCAGGTATTCTGACAGAGGTCGTGCGTACGACTATGGGGACTCAGCATCGCTTGCGTTCGATCTCCGGCGCACGACAACGCATGGCACGCATACCTAGAGCATAAGACCTCCTCACAACCACAACCTCCGCAACCTGCAACACGGTCCTCAGATCTGGAAAGCGCAGACTTAGGAGTGGATGACGAGAAAGCCACAGCGACGCTTGCGCGCGTGCTGTCCAAGGTCGACTTTGGCTTAATGGAAGTGGTTGGACAGTTCAATCGCGGCTTTATCGTCGCACGGCTCTCCAAGATTGGTGAAGAGGGTTTGGATGCAAGTGATGATTTGTTCATTGTGGACCAACACGCGGCAGATGAGAAGTATAACTTTGAGACACTGCAGGCGACAACGCGGCTTGAGTCTCAGAGGTTGTTCACGTGAGTCGCTGGCTTTGTTTCGATCCTGAGAAGGGTCTGTTGATTTGTGGACGGATCCTGTAGGCCACGGGTTCTGGAATTGACAGCTGCGGACGAACTCGTGGCGCTGGAAAATATGGCGGTGCTGCAGCAGAATGGATTCGAAGTTGAGCTGGCAGTGGATGAACCAGCGGGGCGCCGGCTGAGGCTGTTAGCGCAATCAGTTAGCAAGAAGACAGAGTTTGACGTGCAAGGTAAGGAAAGTTCATTTGTCAAATAGGTTGTTATCCGATATTGACTTACTGTGGGTGTTGGTTCATCTCGGTGACGTAGATCTAGAGGAGATATTGTATTTGCTGAGGGATCGGCCGTCAGGGACGGTCGTGCGTCATCGAAGACGCGCGCAATGTTTGCGATGCGAGCTTGCCGCATGAGCACAATGGTCGGTGCGTCACTGAACGCTAAACAAATGAGGACCGTAAGCTTCTTGTTTTCTTTTCTTTTCTCTTTCTGCCGCCTCTTCAATTTCACCCTTTCTTTTGTTTCTTTATTTTAACCGCGGAGCTGTTAGATCATTCGGCACATGGGAACGATGGAGCAACCGTGGAATTGTCCCCACGGGCGCCGACGATGAGACATTTGTCAGATGTCGGGGTGGCGGAGAGGAGGGGAGAGAAAGCTGTTGACTGGGCAACGTTCGTATCATAGTGCGATGCTTAGGGCAATTTAAGTTAGTTGCGTAGCCTCCGACATGGGTATGTGCTGTATCTACTGGGCGTTTAATTATCTAAAATTGGACAATGGCGAGAGCTGGGCGTGACGTAAAACTCATTGGGTAATTCGTTTCTCACTGTTTCTCATCGCCTCATCTCGACATCACCGAAAACTATGGCGATATTCTCGAGCTCGGCGCAGAGGTCGACAAGGATCAATACAACATGCTTGCAAGCCATCGTTAACAGCGCATTTATCCCGGATTGCTCACAGTCGCTACCATTTGCTGTGGTGGTGTGATGCTCCTGCGCCCTTCTTTCATACACCGCGACAACCCACAAGACGTCGACTATATCGCTGCTCTTTCGTAAAGGAGTATCGTGCATTGGATTTCCCGGATGCCGAGCAACGACTTCCGGGATACATCACGGAGACGACATACATATTTAACTTCGGTGTCGATTGGATGAACGATCCTCGCAGACGTAGTGCTCTTCTTGGCTCTCGAGTACGTTCTGATCATTCCATATTCAATAATCAAAACTGACTTTACCGCGCCCGTCCCTTTTAACAACACGCGCATACAGTACAGCCAACACGGCTGTATGTAGGATCCCGTCCTATACGATACAGCACAACATCAAAACGCCGCGCTGACAATTTTCAACGAGCATGGACTCGACCTCGTCGCTGTGCCGTAGCTATGAGTGGTGGCAGTGAAGCTTTTGCGACTCACCGAGAAAGATAGACCCTGACGACTGTGGGGCCGTACTGCGTCTCGGCTCCGAGTCTTTGCAGCGTGGTTTTTCGCTAGACGATCGACGTACTAGAACACCGGTTATCGGAACGCTGTTGGCCAATGCGGTATACCAAGTACCCCCTCAGCTGAAGGTACGCCTACGGGAAGGGTTGAATGACGCGCTTGCTCGCGCTTTTCCAGAGTCACACAGCCACAGCCACGGCTATAGCTCATGACGACGTACCAGATGTACCAGAGACATGCTGCCCGGACACAGAATCAGACTCGGGACTTAAATCCAGTTACGGTCTTCGTCGCCCATGTGTGTTGTCGCCCGCCGCTGTCGTCATCGTTGTTGTTCGTGCCGTTGCAGCAATTGCCGCGACAGAAGAGCAAATGAGCAATGTCCCACTGAATTTCTTGTAGGGGAGAGCCGATGCGCCACACAAATTTCGATTTCACTCGCTTTTGCTTCTTCTCAACCCGACTTTCTTTTAAGATGTACGATACCTTTTTACTCCCTCTCCATTTTGTTGCTTCCGACTCTCATATTCATCTCATCGCTGCATTCATCCCAGGACCTTACTCATGCACATGTGCCCGTGTAAGTTACGACCATCACCATCGCCATCACGCATGTCATCCGTACGTCATTACGTTATTGTCAAGACCACGGATGAGCAGGCAAGGACAGCATATTTCTTATGAGTGCTGGCCACAATGCCCATGGAACCGGAACCCCTTCACATCCAAATCCCTTGATCTAATCTCCACAGTTGTTGCAGATCAGAATACTGTTGTATGTACAGTACGTTTATATCCCCTAAAATAAATAAATTACTCGCCAAAAAAAATTGCGTTGTGGCACGCCCACGCGCGATCCATGTGTCAAACTGACAATACGGCGATCTGCCAGTGGTACACGTGTACCTTGATCAATGAAATCAGTGAAAGCTCATGACAGGACGACCAGGCGCCAGCGGTTTATAAAAATTGGAACCTGCCTTGCTTCCCAATGCACCGTCCCGACTAGGGCATGGCATGGGTGTGGATGTGGATTTTAACGCGAATGAATCCATTACAAGTCTACATGGTTCAAGTATCCCCAATCACGAAGCGACGAAATATCAAAGGCTATGTAGTAGTGTGTAACGATCTCGAAAATAAAGGCATAAATTACAATAATGTTATACAGTCTCCGACATGATTCCCGTATGAGGGGTTATGGGAGGGGGGGAAATTGACATTAAACCTGGTTTCAGCGATTCGGAATCGTTCGCAGGAAGTGGCGAGATCGAGAGTCTGACGTTGGACTCCGCTCGGCATTCTCCGATCACATGCCTCTTCTCCCACGGCGATGAATCTAGATAATAATTCCGAGTACGAGGACTGTCCGTGTATTTACCCACTTACAGACGCTCGAGCCATCACTCTTTCTCCCCTAGCACACACCTAACTCTCTTGTATAGCTAGTAGAATGGCCAATCAGCAAGATTTCGATTCTAACCAGACGTTCCTGAATGCGTGCGTATTGCTAGATGGCCTATGGCTTATCACTGTTCTAATAGTGACCCATTACTCCAGCTCAGGTCCTTCGGCATCTCAAAACGCAGAGCGAGGGTGCGTCAACTTCTTTGCGGTAGTGTTGCTGCATAACAGCCATTCTCGTACAGTTCTCAAATCACCGAATCGCACGGAAGACAATCCGAGCAACGCGTTGTGGTGACGGGTTCGTGCATATTAATAAATCCCAATTCCTTGATGCGGCGATCCCTTGATATCTTTCAATCTTCTGCTTAGTCCTTCGAGCCGTCAATGTTCCAAGTATCAAAAAGTATTTAATCAAGAAGAGAAAGGTCTTCGTCACTGCATCCTCCGACCCTGAGACAACGGCGAAGACCGCAGACGTTCCGGTTGAGGGGCAAATGGCGAAGTGGAACCAGATCCTGGATCCATTGTAGGTCTTCCCTCTTTCCCTCCGATTTTATGCCCAAAACTTCCATTTAGTCTTGTACAACCGTCTTCCCATCTCACCCTTCGTCTTTATGCGAAGCGGTCTGCACATCCCGACATGCTTATAGGGACCCATGAGATGCCGATACCTCTAGCCTCTCAAAGTGGTTCGTTTTGTTTTGTTGATAATTCCCTTCCCTTCAGTCATCTGAACATCTCGCGTGCAGATATCGTTGTGTCCTTGGGAATGGCGTTAGGGGAGCTGCACGGCCGACCCAGCCGGTCACACTGTACATAACGTTCAATATTACACCTCCGAATTTATACAACAGCCCCCCAAATATACCAACCGAAGGTGACGGTTCTCCCCCCGGACATCTTGTACCCATGTCGTATCATCAACCTGTCGAAACTGGCAATATTATGCCACGGGAAGAGATATCGCCTTCTAGTACCCGGAATCCTCGTATTGCTCTCCATCGGGCCGATAAGGCCATGGAGCGGGTTGTCCCTATCGACCGATCGAATTCGTGGGAAAGGCTGTCCGGAAAGTGAAGTGGGTGATGGATACGTTGGGCCCAATTGCAGAAGTGCGCGTAGTTCCCTTTTGATGTCGTTGGCTGGGCTGACTCGCGCACTCAGCTTTCCCCATTCGCAAAGATGGCGCACGGTTTACTTATAGGAATCCCCAAGGCACGTCCATTTGTGTCATTATCGGTACGATGTGCTCATGCTATATTCGTCTGATGGTAGACGCTCCTGGAACAGTATCAACGCGACGACAACGTCCAAACCCTGCTCCAAGCCATGCATGACGCGTTCGATTTTGCACATCACGAGGATACTTTGAAATCCATCAAGCCGCAATCCGAACAGGCACGAATCCTTACGCTCATGCTGCAGGACGTTTGTAGTTGCTGCGACTTTATCCAATCGTATGCTAAGGACTCGGAATTCTGTACGTTCTCTTTATCTGCTTCATTGGCTTTTATAAACATACTATCTTCAGGGAAGCGTACATTAAAGAGTGTAGGCGGCGGACCAGAGGAAAAAATCAAGGGCTTGTCCGACGTCCTTGTCAAACGCCAAAAGGCCTTCTTGGACCAGGCTGCCCTCTCTACGGAGATTACTGCGTTCCAAATTCTGGACGACGTGGCAAATATATCGACTCAGCTTCAGCACCTGTCAAGCCAAGTTTCAGACGCCGGTAGGTAGTCTTTGATGGTTTCTGGGTTACTGATCCGATAGTTGTCATAGAAGTCGACGCAAAAATCAGAGAAATCCCATACGGATTCAACTCGCGATTCAGTCCCGACAAGGGCTGTCTTATGGGAACACGCGAGGCATTCCTGAAGTTTATTATCAATTGGGTGAACGACCCCGCCTCGGAACATGGTCTCGTTCTTTTCGGACAAGCAGGCACGGGAAAGTCATCCATCGCCCATGAGATCGCACGGCTGTTCGACAAAATGCACCGCCTTACGTCGTCATTTATCTTCCTTCGAAGGGAACAATCCGTTCGGAAGGCCTACCACTTGATTACGACTCTTGCTCGCGATCTCGCCGACCGCTATCCTTCGTTTAAAATCGCGCTCGGACAGGTCGTAAAGGACAACACCGCTCTTCGAGTCGGCACTCGTGACTATCATACCCTGTTCGAATCCCTAATCCTGGAACCACTAAAGGACGTACACATCGTGGTCCCATTCTTGTCGTAATCGATGCCCTCGACGAGAGTGGGGACACAACCAGTAGAATTGGGTTACACGCATTTCTCGCAGAAAACCTCGAGAGACTTCCGTCGAACTTTCGCGTGGTCATCACCTCGAGACCAGAGCACGCTATCGTATCTGCGCTTGTTAGAGCGCCGTCAGTCAAGATCAAATACATGAATGATACCGAGCTGGCTGCCGAGACGCATGGAGACATTTTCTCCTTTTTCCAGCAGAGACTCCCTTCGAATGAATTCGGGGGTTACCTCGAAGCGCTGGCAGTAAAGGCAGAGGGATTGTTTCAGTGGGCAGCTGTCGCCAGTCAACTTATCCTAGATCCTCCCGCGCGCTTTGGTTATAGTAACGAAACTTGTATCAACCATCTTTTGGAGCCCAGTGCGAATCGCCATGGACAAGACCTGTTGGACGGATTATACAAAGATGTCTTGGAAGGGTACTTCACGGACGAGGAATCGCGGGTTCTGTTTCGCTCTGTTGTTGGACAACTGATTACTTCAATCGAACCCCTCACTATCCGCTCACTCATTCTTCTGCGACAACACGCCTCTTACGAGAAGGACAGTGATGCCGCGGTGACTGGAATACTCAGTCGCCTCGGTTCATTGTTAACTAATGTAAATTCATCCGACATAAACCTTCCCATCGTTCCTCTCCATACATCATTTCGCGACTTCCTCACAAATGAAGACAAGAGCCGCAATTTTTATGTCGGTGTCCGTGATGCTCACGATCAATTAGCCCATTCCTGTCTCAATCTACTACTCGATCCCCTCGACGGCGTCAAATTCAACATCTGCAAACTGGAAACATCGTATCTCGCCAACGATGACATCGAAGACCTCACCACCCGTGTTGATGAAAATATTCCACCCGCTCTGTTATATGCCTGTCGTTTCTGGGACGATCATTTGAAACATACTGATTTCAAGATGGATCTGTTTCGAAAAGTTGAAACTTTCTTCAAAGAAAAATTTCTCTTTTGGCTGGAAGCCCTTAGTTTGACCAGAATCATCGGTCTTGCTCCATCAGCGTTCGCAACTCTGAATATGTGGTTGGCGTCTAGCCAGGGTGTGAGTGTAACGGCTGGCCCGATGAGAAATGCTAATGACTAATCATAATATTCACAATAGGGTTCCCGGAGAGAGCTTGAGGAATTCAGGTCTTTCGCCAATGACGCCGCTGTATTTGTACGGCATTTCGGGATGGCCATGGCGAAAAGCGCCCCACATATCTATCTTTCCGCCCTACCATTTGCGCCGACTTGTTCTCTTGTCTCCACACATTATTCCACCTCATTTCGTCGAATCCTACATGTGCGACGTGGACAATTGTCTCATTGGCCTTCATCAGAGATGACGATTTCAAACTGTGGGGCCGAAGTCCTATCTGTTGCATTCTCGCCAGATGGCCAGCACATCGTCACAGCCTCAGATGATGGAACAATCGTGTATGGAATGCCACGACTGGAGAGACAGCGGCAGGCCCTTTCAAAGGTCACACACATCAGGTCAGCTCTGTGGCATTCTCGCCAGATGGCCAGCGCATCATCTCAGGTTCTTTTGATCGAACCATTCGTTTGTGGAATGCCATAACGGGAGAGACAGCGGCAGGACCTTTCACAGGACACACCCGTTCGGTATATTCTGTGGCATTCTCGCCAGATGGCCATCACATCGTCTCAGGTTCAAACGATTACACAATCCGT
>WTXE01000161.1:0-69018 GCA_022496225.1 Russula aff. rugulosa BPL654
TTATAGGTGTCCAAGGCGTTGTTGATCAATAGTTGAAAGTTGGAGGACGAGGAAGACGAGGAGGCAGTTGGGTGAGTGTGAGACATTGGTGTGAGAGTGATGAAGATTATTCGCTATAGAGGGGATTTGAGGGTGCGAGTGTTGGAGGACAGAGGGAAACAGTCGGCTGGGCGTAGGGGGCACTGCCTCATGTTGGCGTGGGTATTCCTGAGGAACGTGTCTGAAATGTGGAGGATAGGCGCGCGACACGACGAAGGCGAAAGTTACCAGCACCAGGAGTACAGTACTGTAATGGTACGAAACGCAGTGGGTGGAGAAGCAACTGTATTGTTTATCGAACTCATTATCGAAGGCTACAACGAGCTGGCCGTCGTGGGCATAGTAATGTCTTGTCAGCAACAAGAAATATACTCTACTCTGCTTCACTGCGACTTGGCTACTAAATTAGGAATAATGGTTCTCTTCCTCGACCGTTTTCGCCTGTCTCCCTCTGGCCGCGCAAGAGGAACATAAATCCCTCCCAGCTGCAGCTAACGCACTCTCAAATAACTCCTCGAGAAGCATATGTGAGCTGAATATCGCACGCAGGCATCCTGTGTCTTCTCATCCTTATCCACCCACTTTCACATCTGACCCTCTTCGACTGACGTGCGTCCACCTGCTGGCAAGGAGGGGATGTTGATCCTTTTTTTTAAATTTTTATAAAATAGGCATTTGTAACGCGCAGCATGTGTGAAGGACAAAGACGCGCGTCTATGCGACCCAGGTTGTTTGAGTGGCTATGGATACGGAGTGTGGTCTAAAAACGGGGAATTACAGTAGTAGTTAAGAGTGAAGGAAAGAGGCACATGCACTACCCCACTCAGTATCGTCTCGGTCAAGGTGAGCAATTAATGGAGCTAGAGCGAGAGAATGGTGGAGAATTCAGAAAGTGGAGCCGCGCCGGATCCGCGCTCAGAGCTCCGGCAGATCGCTTCGGTATTTTCACGTTGTGACGCCTCCGGCAACTTTATTTTGTTTCACATACCATTTCATATCCCTCAGGCTTATCGACCTTGCGTGTCCGTGTGCCTCCGTCAAGAAGCGAGGCCTCTCGCTGCTCGCGTCCGTCGCGTTCCCGTTCTTCTGCCCGTTCTTCCGCTTTCGCTCCGACTTAGCGTGCGCGTTCCCGCTGCCTCCTCTCTCGCATCTTCACTAGAGCTTTCAAAAACCCCAGGAGTCTACATTCTTCTTTATATTTGCATGCGTCAAGGCCGCGTAGTCCATCAGGGATTGATGGGGTCCCTGAGTCATAGTACGTCCGTCTGTCATGGTCGCACTTGAGAAATACCATGCCCGCCCATTGCCTCCAGGCTCCCGCATCTTGGTGCGGGATTCCCACAGGAGGAAATCTCTGCATTGAGACCGTCATGATCGCCCACGCTTTCGAATATCAAAGGCCCTCAATATCCACTAGTCAGTCTAATCATGACATGACCAAAACTACGCCACTGTCAGAACCGACCATCTCGAACTAACTCATATCGCAACTTCCAGCTCTCAGTAATACCTTAACTATCGACTGTGAATCCTGTATAATGAATGCGCGCGCTCCATCATATCTGATTATTGATACTTCAAGATCGACTCCGGAAAGATACGAGCCTCGGAGTGAGTTCATACAGTAATTGAAAATTAATTTGCCTCCTCAGGCTTCCATTTCTTCTCTCGGCCACTTTGACTGCAACTTGGACAAAGTTCCTCCACCGCTTTGGGACCGTTTGCCTCTGGCTGTATGCAGGGAGGATAGTTCGTCCTCACTGGCAGCCAGCGCACTCTCAAATAACTCCTCGGTGGCAAAGTGAGCTGAATATCACACTGTGTCTTGACATCTATATCCATTTCGTTCGCACTTGACCTTCGGTTCTTCGTACGACGTGCATTCACATGTCGAAGGTGACATCTTGGGTCTTAAACACATTCGCCTTTGCGTGGTACTTGAACGGGTGAAGATTAAATGATTTGTCCGTGGAGATTGTAGGACGGCTGAACGGAACGGACCTGGCAGTCCTCAACAACCTCAACCTCGAGTCAGAGTCGAAGGGTGATGCCGGTGATGTTCGACTTCTTCTTAGACCTGTGCAGCTGAAGCGATGCTTACCTTGCTCCCCTTTACGTACTCCACATTGCCAGAGGGCAACATCCCTCTACTATACAAAAGGAGAGGTAGCATTTCCTTGCCCAGGTAAACGTAGATACTACTATAGTATGGATATAAACCGTGAGTCCGTGACACTACAACTGCTATTATTTAGCGCCGTGTTCTGACAGCAATTTCATAACCTCAGCGTTTCTCCCCTCCCGCGCAAGCTGGAAGGCGGTTTTACCGCCCTCGGTTTCCGCACCTACATCCACACCATGCTCGAGCAATACGCGTGCGACCTCGACCTTCCCGCGTCGCGCAGCCAAATGCAACGCGGTCGAGCCATAATCATCCGGCGCGTTTGCATCTGCACCGTGTTCGAGTAATAATCGGGCGACTTTGGCCAATGATGAACCGTCATCGGGACTGTGACCTATCCAGTTGTAAGACGCAAAATGTAATAGAGTCTCGCCGCCGGCACTCCGGGCGTTGACATCTGCTTTGTACTCGAGTAATACCTGAACCATCTCCAAGTCTCCATGCGCAGCTACACCATGCAGTGGAGTCCTCCTACTGTGGCCTGTGACATTTGGGTGTGCACCATTGTCGCAGAGAAACTTGGCTGTCCGAGAATGCCCCGCATTCAATGCTGCAATCAGCGGTGACACATAGTAACCACCGGTAGCGGTCACATGCTCTGGATTATTGACTACCAGGTGTTCCACCAGATCTTGGAATCCACATAATGCGGCATAGTATAACGGAGCAGCCTGGGATTTGCTCAGTGGTGTGAACGGGGCGAAGGTTGACTCGGAGGAATTGGTGTCAATGTCGTGCAATTGGAGCCATGCCTCAAAATATGGCTTGTCCAGGTCAAAGAGAGTTTCCATCGCCTTTCGTAGGCACGACGATGCGTTCCCGAACTGGACATGCGCGACCCAGTGTTCAGCTGCATATCTAGCCAGAGGAGAGTTGTTCGTGACATATCGCTGTTGAACACGATCGTCCGGTCGGAGCAAAACGCTCATACAAACTTGCGCAAGAATTATATGCGCAGGCTCAAGAGCGATATGATAGCGCGAGACGCCTCCACTCGAGGTAGCGAGGCGTGTCGACGTCAGGAACTCCTTGACCGAAAAGTGCGAGAATTGCACTATCCGGGTCTCATCCGACTCAACAATGGCAATTAGACTCGAGCATGAGCTAAGAAGTGCCTGCTCTTGATCCTCCCAACGCCAATCCGTATTCAACTTTGCCATCCCTTCTGCATCATCGAAATCCACCGCAAGGACTTCGGCAAGCTCCTCCACAAGAAGTGGCCGGATCGCAACAACTAGGCATTGCAATATACGAAGCGCGTGGTCCCGATTCGGCCTCTTGATCTCCTTTATTATACGCTCGTACGTCTCGTCCAAAGACTCCGGCAATTCATCCAGGGTACGCCGCACACTCGCTGGAAGACAATGCCGCAGTGTTTCCAACTGGCAGAAAACCCATCTGTACCTGCTTCATTATAAGAACAAGAACAGGCATCACAAATGTCAAGTGTTCTACTTACATTCCGTCAGCTCTTTCCGAGAGCACATCAACCACAAGTTCCTTATCATCAGCCTTCCATCTCCTCATGATTGCTTCCGAATCCGAGTAAACCACCGACTTGACATACTCGACGATATCTTTCTTTTGACCGGTCTGGTCATGAAGGGACACTTGCAGAGAGGTCAGAGGTGTAAGTACATCTCGTATATCGGATTCTGGGCGACTCGTGACACATATACGAAGATGTGGAAGGCCAAGTTCGACAAGTTCCTTGACAAGCTCTAGTACCCTCTCGCGTGGCGATGGAATGCCAGAGATGTTCGAAGATTCATCGAGTGCGTCAATAATCAGGTAGGTAGGTGATTGATTAGGGAGTGCAAGCATCTTTTTCAGGGATTCGGCCAAAGTGGCATCACTGGGCTGTTTCTTGCCCTCGTCATGAGCGAAATAAAGATCGGAGAGGATATCATAACGAAGATCGGAGGAAGCAGGAAGTTGGGTGAGAAGGGAAAGGAGTAGGTCACGGGGGCCTTGCTTGTTGGCGTCTCGAAAGTCAAAATAAAAGTAGGCCATTGACGCATTTCCGGCCTTGCACACCGCTTCAATATCTTGGATGACGGTGGAACTAGCAGAATAGATTAGTCACCTCTGAGAGTGACAATTAAAATAGACGAACCAAAGGACGCTTTTGCCAGAACCGGCTACAATACAAGACGATATCAGTAGGAGTCAAGTTGGAAAGAGGGATGGGACAAACGTTTTCCGTGGACCCAAAGCAGTGAACCGGTTGACTTCCAATCTTGAAAGATGGTTCCTTCGAAAAACCAAGATGCCAATTTCTTGTGACGAGTACCACAGACGATGTTATGGTTTGTTGAGGGATCCGGTGGGGAGAGCCACTTGTGAACGCTGTCTCGCAATTGGTTACCTGAGGGGATGGGTGAGGCTGGATAGTCAACGCTGATGAGGTTAGGTGACATACGTTTTATTTCCCTTCCATCTGAGTGGACCAAATTGTACAGTAAGTATGAGTTGGGGATTGATTAAAGATGATTTACGTACCACGAATGCCCTCTGTAACCTTGTCATCGACTTCCCTTACTCTGTCATCAACGTCGGCCACTTTGTTGTCCACGCCAACCACCCTATTGTCGATGGCTACCACCTCATCAGCAACTCTCTTCACGCTCTCGCCAACCGCATGCGTGGCCTTCAGATTTTGTGCAATCCCCATCCAAGCCTCTTCATGTGTCAGTTTGTCTAGCCTCTTCAACGCGTCTTCCATGTCTGTCCTTCCAATCAGCTTCTTCCCAAATCTCTCTGAAAAGGCCGATCGTTCAGTCAACGGTGAGACATTTACATGGCAAATACTTACTCAATCGGCTTTGCTTGATCTCCTTTGTTGCGATCCCAAGAATAGAGAGCACTTCGACAATTATTTGACTGATTATATCCATCATTCCCGAGGTAGGCTGCGCTTCTGTGTAAACCTCGACTCGTCGAAAAAACTTTTCGATACGCTCAAAAATGTCGATCAGAGTATCTTTGCCAGCTCGAATATCCTTAACTGTCTGAGAGAAGTACGCGTTATAACGGCCTATGGGAATTTATTCAAGATACTCACTGAAAGGAGAACGCCGACGCCGGCAAAGATTACATTCGCAGGTGGGAATGCCTGTTACAAAATATAAATATGAGTGTGTAGAACTGGAAAAATGTGTCCTAAAGCATACCAGGCTAGTACCCGCTTGAAGAATGGAAGAGAAAGCCTGCAAAACGTTCACTGTTGGATCAAGCCATTTGGACCATCGTTCATCGCTACTCCGGGACTGATCCAGTCCTTGAACTTGCTCTTGAAGGACAACGATAATGTCACTAGGAGTGTTACAGGTTTGGAGCCGGGTGGCGAGTGGGTGAGCAAGGAGATCGTTCTTTGTACGCCTTTTATAGGTGTCCAAGGCGTTGTTGATCATTAGTTGAAAGTTGGAAGATGAGGAAGACGAGGAGGCAGTTGGGTGAGTGTGAGACATCGGCGTGAGAGTGGTGAAGATTATTCGCTATAGAGGGGATTTGAGGGTGCGAGTGTTGGAGGACAAGAGGGAAACAGTCGGCTGGGCGCAAGGGCACTGCCTCATGTTGGCGTGGGTATTCCTGAGTGGAGGATAGGCGCGCGACACGACGAAGGCGAAAGTCACCAGCACCAGGAGTACTATAATGGCACGAAACGCAGTGGGTCGAAACGCAACTGTATTGTTTATCTAACTCATTATATTGAAGTCTACAACGAGCTGAGCGTGTGGTATGATGTCTTGTCAGCAAGAAATATCTCTGCTTCACTGCGACTACTACTGTAAATTAGGAATAACGGTTCACATCCTCGACCATTTTGGCCTGTCTCGCTCTGACCGCGCAAGAGGAACATAATCCCTCCCAGCTGCAGCTAGAGCACTCTCAAATAATTCCTCAGGAGCATATGTGAGCCGAATGTCGCGCACAGTCATCCTGTGTCTTCTCATCCTTATCCTCCACTTTCGCATCTGACCTTCTTCGACCGACGTGCGTCCACCTGCTGACAAGGAGGGCATTTGATCCTTTTTTTCTTTCTCAAAAAATCCCTATTTGTAACGTGCTGCATGTTTACTGTAAGTACAATGACGCGCGTGTGTGACTCGGTTGTCTGAGTAGCTATGGAATGTGACTACGTATGGTGAATTGGCTGTGTATGGCTGGTGTGCTTTTGGTGGCGTGTTGGTGGACTCGTGGGCCCTTGAGTCTATCCGTGGTCCTCCTCCGGTGGGGGTCCCTGGCGCCAAGGTCTTATCCAGGCCGGGATGTTGCTAGGAAGTGGCCTAGCGCGGAGCCCGCTTCCTTTGTGCCAAAGATGACCGTGATCGAACGCGTGCTTGAGTCTGGCAGGAGGAATGTCCCCTGAGTTCGGTGTCTAGAGGGCATGCTGCGATGACGTGGTGAGGGGTTCTCCGCACTGGCATTGGTGTGGGTCAAGCGAACGACGGGCAGTGTACTCGCCGCCGGTGAATGCGTAGCCTGTGATCTGATGCATGTGGTTGTTGTTGGTCGCGGGGACTTTGGGCATCCTATTCATGAATGGGGGAAGGCTGCCATCCGGTGGGTTTGTGAGAACGAGGTTATGCGGGTGGTGGTGTGGCGCTTCCATCCAGCGATCGCGCCATTCTGCGATAGCTTCATCTTGAGCTGTGGCGCGTAGAAGGACCGTGGATGGAGGGGCCAGTGAGTTGGAGCTTGGCGAGCGGCTACCGCCGTGATGACCTTAAGGCTTTGCAAAGGTGTTGATCCTTCGGTTGTGGGTAGCCAACCCATGGAGATCTGTAGGGCGGGGTGAGCGTCTAGAACGTCTGAATGAGTAGTCGAGAGGTTATTGATGAGTTCGTGACGGCGTGGGTGCCTGATTTGAGTCCCTCGCGATTGAGGCGTCGGTTGGTCAGATCTCGTTGTGTCGAAAATCTTCCATGGTTAGGAAGGAATCTCGGAGGAAGTTGGCGCCCAACAGGATTGCTTCGTACAGTATGTCGCGTCCGCGGATCTTTATGTTTGTGTCTAGGCTTTTCGCCCGATTTCTCCGACGCGAATCACGTGATGCAGGAGGCTAAAATCCTGGTTGGGGTGCCCTGTAGTTTGGTTTGGAACCTTGGCAGAATAAGGTTAGCGTGTCGTTGTTGCGGTTTTCAGAGGCACGTTTCACGTCTGTGGCCAGTTGCTTCTGACTCACCCCGCGGGATCTCCACGAGCGCGCGGAATCGGTTGTGGTCGGGGTGGAAGTAAATCGGTCGTCTTGCCTCATGTGGGACTAGCGTCGCCAGCCGAGTGAGAGGTGTGCTTGGCGTTGGGCACAGTGTGGGGGGATTGTCGTCTTCGAGTTCATTCATGTCACACCATGCGACGCCTAGTCGCTGGTTTGGTTGCGGTTAGTAGAGTGAACGCTGTAGTCTTTGGGAGCAACTGGAGTCGGACGTGTATTGGTACTACAGTATTGGGAAAATGGCGATGTGTTGATGCAGCAGTTCTGATGGTGTCGTTCGAAATATGCCCAACATGATCCATCTTACCACTTCGTCTTGCCCGTCCTGTGGGGCTTTCGATAGTTGCTTTTGATCTTTGAACCGTAGTGGGGCACCGTAAGTGAGGACTGGGTGGCAGATCGAGTTATATAGGCACGATCCTCAAACACATTCGTCTTTGCATGAGGCTAAAAGGTTTCCAACAACATTGGCAATCGGTAAATGGATAGGGATTCGGGACAAGTGAAGTTGGTTGAACGGAATGAGAACAGACCTGCTTTTTTCTCCTCGTACTGACTGAAATCTGCCAAGAACCCTTCTAGAGCATGCGCGTTCGCAAACTCGAACCCCTTGTGCGACGCATGTCGCGCGTGTTGATGATCGGAGGCCGGGGGACATGCCATTTGGTGGTGGAGGCGGGGTGGGAAGTGTGCAGATAGATGGGATTGGGGGTGTACAGTACTGTAATGAAATATCGTGTGACTTTTAAGTCATAATTTTCGTTGAGAAAACATAATGCATAATGAGTTATATACATTTTATGTATGAAAGTCAGTACCTTTCGACTTGACCATGCTAGTACCATGTTCTGACAGCAATTTCTTAATCTCAGTCCTTTCCTCCCCGCGGGCAAGCTGGAAGGCGGTTTTACCGGCCTTGGTCTCCGCACCTACATCCGCACCATGCTCGAGCAATACGCGTACGACCCTGACCTTCCCATATCGCGCAGCTGTATGCAACGCGGTAGCGCGATCATTGTTAAGCGCGCTTACATCTGCACCATGCTCGAGCAATACGTGTACGACCTCGACCTTCCCATATCGCGCAGCTATATGCAACGCGGTAGCGCGATCATTGTTAAGCGCGCTGACATCCGCACCATGCTCGAGCAATACGCGTACGACCTCGACCATCCCGTATTGCGCAGCATTATGCAACGGGGTATATCGATCATTGTCCGACGCGTTTACATCTGCACCGTGGTCGAGCAATAATCGGGCAACTTTGGGAAATGATGGACCGACATCGCGACGCGATGGATAGCTATAATGAAAAGCAAAATGTAAAGGAGTCTGGCCGAGGACACTCCGGGCGTTGACATCTGCTTTGTACTCGAGTAATACCTGGACTATCTTGAACTCTGCATTCCACGCTGCAGCATGAAGTGGAGTTCTCCCTTCATTGCCTATGACATTCGGGTGTGCACCATTGTCATGGAGAAACTTGGCTGTCTGATAATGCCCCGCATTTAATGCTGCAATCAGTGGTACCACATAATAACCACCGGTAGCGTTCACATGCTCTGGATTATTGACTATCAGATGTTCCACCAGATCTTGGAATCCACATAATGCGGCATAGTACAACGGAGTACCGGGGGATTTCGGTGATGGTGCGAATGGGTAGAAGGTTGACTGGTAAGAATCGATGTCCATGTCGTGCAATTCGAGCCATGCCTTAAAATAAGGCTTGTCCGGGTCAAAGAGAGTTTCCATCGCCTTCCGTAGGCATGACGACACGCTCCCGAACTGGACATGCGCGACCCAGCGTTTAGCTGCATATCCAGCCAGAGGAGAGCTCTTCCTGACGTCGCTCTGTTCATCGCAATTGTCCGGCGACCGGACCAAGACGCTCATACAAGCTTCCGCAAGAATTATATGCGCAGTCTCGAGAGCGATATGATAATATGAGAAGCTTCCGCTCGACGTAGCGAGGCGAGTCGACGTCAGGAACTCCTTGACCGAAAAGTGCGAGAATTGCACTATCCGGGCTTCATCCGACTCCACAATAGCAATTAGACTCGAGCATGAGCTCAGAAGTGCCTGCTCTTGATCCTCCCAACGCCAATTCGGATGTAACTTCGCCATCCCTTCTGCATCATCAAAATCCACCGCGAGGACTTCTGCAAGCTCCTCCACTTCAAGTGGCCGGATCGCAACAACTAGGCATTGCAATATACGAAGCGCGTGGTCCCGGTTCGGTTTCTTGATCTCCTTTATTATACGTCGTACGTCTCGTCCAAAGACTCCGGTAATTCATCCAGGGTACGCCGCACACTCGCTGGAAGACAGTGCCGCAGGGTTTCCAACTGACAGAACACCCATCTGTACCTGCTTCATCATAAGAACAAGAACAGGCATCACAAATGTCAAGTGTTCTACTTACATCCGTCAGCTCTTTCCGAGAGCACCTTGACCACAAGTTCCTTATCATCAACCTTCCATCTCCTCATGATTGCTTCCGAATTCGAGTAAACCACCGACTTGACATACTCGACGATATCTTTCTTTTGACCAGTCTGGTCATGAAGGGACACTTGCAAAGAGGTCAGAGGTGTAAGTACATCTCGTATATCGGATTCTGGGCGACTCGTGACACATATACGAAGATGTGTAAGACCAAGTTCGACAAGTTCCTTGACAAGCTCCAGTACCCTCTCGCGTGGCGATGGAATCCCAGAGATGTTCGAAGATTCATCGAGTGCGTCAATGATCAGGTAGATGGGTGATTGATCAGGGAGTGCCAGCATGTTTTTCAGGCATTCGGCCAAAATGGTATCACTGGGCTGTTTCTTGCCCTCGTCATGAGCGAAATAAAGATCGGAGAGGATGTCACAACGGAGATTGGAGGAAGCAGAAAGTTGGGTGAGAAGGGAAAGGAGTAGGTCGCGGGGGCCTTGCTTGTTGGCGTCTCGAAAGTCAAAATAAAAGTAGGCGATTGACGCATTTCCGGCCTTGCACATCGCTTCAATATCTTGAATGACCGTGGAACTGGCAGAATATATTAGTCACCTCTGAGAGTAACAATTAAAGATCGACGAACCAAAGGACGCTTTTGCCAGAACCGGCTACAATACAAGACGGTATCAGCAGGAGTCAAGTTGGAAAGAGGGATGCGGCGAACGTTTTCCGTGGACCCAAAGTAGTGAACCGGTTGACTTCCAATCTTGAAAGACGCCGCCTTCGAAAAACCAAGATGCCAATTTCTTGTGACGAGTACCACAGGCGATGTTATGGTTTGTTGAGGGATCCGGTGGGGAGAGCCATTTGTGAACACTGTCTCGCAATTGGTTACCTGGGGGGATGGATGAGGTTGGATAGTCAACGCTGATGAGGTTAGGGGACAGACGTTTCATTTCCCTTCCATCTGAGTGGGCCAAATTGTACAGTAAGTATGACTTGCGGATTGATTAAAGATAATTTACGTACCACGAATGACCTCTGTAACCTTGTCATCAACGTTGGCCACCCTATCGTCGACTCCTTTCACTGTGTTATGAACACTGGCCACTCTTTCGTCTACACCAGCAACTCTGTTGTCCACGCCAGCCACCCTATTGTCGATGGATACCACCTCATCAGCAACTCTCCTCACACTCTCGCCAACCGTATGCGTGGCCTTCAGATTTTGTGCAATCCCCATCCAAGCCTCCTCCTGTGTCAGTTTGTCTAGTCTCTTCAATGCGTCTTCCATGTCTGTCCTTCCAATCAGCTTCTTCCCAAATTTCTCTGAAGACCGATCGTTCAGTCAACGGTGAGACATTTACATGGCAAATACTTACTCAATCGGCTTTGCTTGATCTCCTTTGTTGCGATCCCAAGGATAGAGAGAACCTCGACAATTATTTGAACGATTATATCCATCATTTCTAAAGTCGGCTCCGCTTCTGTGTAAACCCCGACTCGTCGAAAAAACTTTTCGATCCGCTCAAAAATGTCGACCAGAGTATCTTTGCTAGCTCGAAGATCCTTAGCTGTCTGAGAGAAGTACGCGTTACAACAGCCTACGGGAAAGGTATTAAGGATACTCACTGAAAGGAGGATGCCGACGCCGGCAAAGATTATATTCGCAGGTGGGAATGCCTGTTACATAAATGAGTGTAGAGCTCGAACATTGATATGTCCTGAAGCATACCAGGGTAGCACCCGCTTCAAGAATGGAAGAGAAAGCTTGCAAAACGTTCACTGTTGGATCAAGCCATTTGGACCATCGTCCATCGCTACTCCGGGACTGATCCGGTCCTTGAATGTGCTCTTGAAGGACAACGATAATGGCACTAGGAGTGTTACAGGTTTGGAGCCGGGTGGCGAGTGGGTGAGCAAGGAGATCGTTCTTTGTACGCTTTTTATAGGTGTCTAAGGCGTTGTTGATCATTAGTTGAAAGTTGGAGGACGAGGAAGACGAGGAGGCAGTTGGGTGAGTGTGATACATCGGCGTGAGAGTGAGGAAGGTTATTCGTTATAGAGGGATTTTGAGGGTGCGAGTGTTGGAGGACAGAGGGAAACAGTCCGCTGGGGCGTAGGGGAAACATTACTGGAACATTCCTGAGGAACGAGTCTGAAACGTGAAGGATAGGCGCGCGACACAACAACGGCGAAAGTTACCAGCTCCCGGAGTAATGGTCCGAAATGAAATGGGTCGAGAGCCAACGTATTATTGTTTATCGAACTCACTGACAGTCAGTATCAAAGGAGCTGACCGTCATGGGTATACTAGTGGTATACTCAGGCTAGTAATGTGTTGTCAGCAAGAAATATACTACCGTCGCTGCGACTACTAAACTAACTTAGGAATAACTCGGCCAACTCCGTTTTCAAGTTGGCCGCAAGAGGAACATAATCCCTCCCAGCTGCAGCTAGCGCACTCTCAAATAACTCCTCAGGAGCATGTGCAAGCCAAATATCGCGCACAGTCACCCCTGTCTTCTTATCCTTATCCTCCACTTTCGCATCTGATTTTCTTCGAGTGACATGCGTCCACTTGCCGACGAGGACGGCATGTTGATCCTTTTTTTCTTTTCAAAAAGTCCACATTTGTAACGCGTAACATGTCTCGCGAAACCTATACAGTTACACGCGACGTTAAAATAAGGGTCACAACGCGGGGACGTAGCGCAGGGGCCAACAACGTACTGTTGACATCGGATTCGGAATGTACCGCGCCGTACAATCTCCTCGCGCGCTGGCCTAATTAACAGCAATTAGAACAGGTTAACGGGATTTCGATTACACAAGGAGATGGAAAGTGAAAATAAATTGCTCACCGCGACAGTGACGTGCTCCAAAAGTCGTCCAACCTCTGCTCGGCTAGAGCATCGTCCCCGTGAACATAATCACCCAAAGTGCCACTCTCGAGTAAACGCCCAGCATTTCCGCCATGCAAGTATGCGGTGTGCCCGGGAGCCGTAGACGACCTGGTGTGCATAGCGCGTGTGGCACACTGTGCTGTCCGATTGCGGGTTATGTGCGAGACCAGGTGCCGGGTCGCGAAGAGTAGCGGAATACCCAGTGCTCCTCGTTGAGCGCTGGAGCGCTGAGCCGCGGTACTGGAGTTGTTCGGCTGCGCCTTGATTGATTGATCGGCAAGGGAAAACAGAATGAGAACGGGTCAAAAAGAGAATAATCGAGAAGAGAAGCCGCCACGCCACAGTTGGAGACTGGCTAGTGTAAGCCAGAAGGAACTGTTGGAAGGGAATGAGAAGGATCAAGCTTGAACGCGCCAGGTAGGAAAAGTCTCCGTGACTGTTCAGGAATACAGCACTGTACAGTCAACACATTGTCAAATTGTCCAATACGTACACCGTACTGTACCCTCATAATCAAGTTGACGCGCGGCGCGCTACAACACAGCAGTTGCGATAGTCGCAGAGTGCATCATGCATCATGAATCATGAACATTACAACGGTGGTGGTTCGATTCGAACCGCCGCCGCCGCCACGTACGTTATCACATATATTACATAATGCCGTACACTCGCTATGATTTGCTGGCAAAAAAAGACGCTTGACTACAGCATTCCAGCTCCTTATTCCACATTGCCAGAGTTCATCGATAGGTGATATTCTCTTGCCAAGGTCAAGGCCAAGGTAAACAGGGACCGGTAACTGGTCCCTGTTTACCTTGGCCACTACAAGCAGGAACCTGAATGTGAAGTTACTCCGGCGGCACCATGTTCTGACAACAACCTGTATAACTTCTTCGTGTTCCACATCCGAGATGATCCGACGCAACTTCGAATGCGGTAACACCTTCGTCGTCCTCTGCACCCACACTCGCACCATGCTCGAGTAGCACCCGTACGAACTTGACCTTCCCATATAGTGCTGCTGCATGCAACGGGAAAACCCCATAAATACTCTGCGCATTTACGTCTGCACCGTGTTCGAGGAATAGTCGGACGACAATGGACAACGATTGAGCGAGTTCGGGGTTTTCCCAAGGACGCTCCGACGCAAAATATAGTGGAGTCTTTCCTTTGGCGTCCCGGCCGGCATTGACAATTCCGACACACCCTGGTTTGTGATTTTACAATCGTCGTTCTCTGCGTCTACATTTGTACCGCGCCGAGCAGCACACGTACGACCTCGCGTTAGAGCAATACTAATTGGCAACATGTTGACAGTGATGACATCCTTAAACACATTCTCCTTTGCGTGGACCTTGAACGGCTTGAAAATTAAATGACCTGTCCACGGAAACTGCAGGACGGCTGAACGGAACGGACCTGGCGGTCCTCAACACCCTCAACCTCGTGTCAGGGCTGGAGAGTGATCGAGTGATCTTCGACCTGTTTTCTTAAACCTGTACAGCCGAAGCGATGCTTACCTTGCTCCCCTTTACGTACTCCACATTGCCAGAGGTGCAACATCTCTCTACTGTCAAATGGTGTTTCACAAAATATTATAGGAGGTAGTATTTCCTTGCCCGGTAAACGTAGACGACGATGAATCTAAACCGTGATTCCGTGACACTACAACATGCTGCTATCTACCACCGCACCGTGTTTTGACAGCAACTCCTTAATCTCAGTGCCTTTCTCCCCGCGCGCAAGCTGGAAGGGGGTTTCACCGTCCTCGGTCTCCGCACCTACATCCGCACCATGCTCAAGCAATACGCGTACGAGCTCGACCTTCCCGTATCGTGAAGCTGAATGTAACGCAGTAGTGCGACCATCCCGCAGCGCATTTACATCTGCACCGTGTTCGAGCAATAATCGGGCAACTTTGGGCAATGATGGACCGACATCGTGACGCGATGGATAGCCATGCTGAAAACCAAAATGTAATGGAGTCTCGCCGCTGGCACTCCGGGCGTTGACATCCGCTTTGTACTCGAGTAATACCTGAACCATCTCCAAATCTCCCTGCCAGGCTGCGGCATGTAGTGGAGTTCTCCCAACGTAGCCTGTGACATTCGGGTGTACTCCATTATCACGGAGAAACTTGGCTGTCTGAGAATGCCCCGCCTTCAATGCTGCAATCAGCGGCGACATATACCAACCACTCGTGGCGGTCACATGCTCTGGATTATTGACTATCAGGTACTCCACCAGATCTTGGAATCCACATAATGCGGCATAGTATAACGGAGCACCCCGGGATTCCAAATCTGAGAACGGGTAGAAGGTAGACTCGTAGCGATTGGAGTCCATGTCGTGTAATTGGAGCCACGCCTTAAAATATGGCTTGTCCGAGTCAAAGAGAAATTCCATCGGTTTTCGTAGACATGACGACGCTTCCCCCAACTGGACATGGGCGACCCAGTGTTTAGCCGCATATCTAGCCAGAGGGGAGCTGTTCCTGACGTCGCTCTGTTCAACGCAATTGTCCGATCGGAGCAAAACGCTCATACAAGCTTGCGCAAGAATTATATGCGCAGGCTCAAGAGCGATATGATAGTACGAGAGGCTTCCACTCGACGTGGCGAGGCGAGTCGACGTCAGGAACTCCTTGACCGAAAAGTGCGAGAATTGCACTATCCGGGTTTCATCTGACTCCACAATAGCAATTAAACTCGACATGAGCTCAGGAGTGCCTGCTCTTGATCCTCCCAACGCCAATTCGGATTAACTTCGCTATCCCTTCTGCGTCATCGAAATCCACCGCAAGGACTTCGGCAAGTTCCTTCACAAGAAGTGGCCGGATCGCAACAACTAGGCATTGCAATATACGAAGCGCGTGGTCCCGGTTCGGTTTCTTGATCTCCTTTATTATACGCTCGTACGTCTCGTCCAAAGACTCCGGTAATTCATCCAGGGTACGCCGCACACTCGCTGGAAGACAGTGCCGCAGTGTTTCCAGCTGGCAGAACACCCATCTGTACCTGCTTCATTATAAGAACAAGAACAGGCATCACAAGCGCCAAGTGTTCTACTTACATCCCGTCAGCTCTTTCCGAGAGCACCTTAACCACAAGTTCCTTATCATCAGCCTTCCATCTCCTCATGATTGCTTCCGAATTCGAGTAAACCACCGACTTGACATACTCAACGATATCTTTCTTTTGACCAGTCTGGTCATGAAGGGACACTTGCAGGGAGGTCAGAGGTGTAAGTACATCTCGTATATCGGATTCTGGGCGACTCGTGACACATATACGAAGATGTGGAAGACCAAGTTCGACAAGCTCCTTGACAAGCTCCAGTACCCTCTCGCGTGGCGATGGAATCCCAGAGATGTTCGAAGATTCATCGAGTGCGTCAATAATCAGGTAGGTAGGTGATTGATTAGGGAGTGCAAGCATCTTTTGCAGGCATTCGGCCAAATTGGCATCACTGGGCTGTTTCTTTCCCTCGTCATGAGTGAAATAAAGATCGGAGAGGATGTCACAACGGGGATTGGAGGACGCAGAAAGTTGGGTGAGAAGGGAAAGGAGTAGGTCGCGGGGGCCTTGCTTGTTGGCGTCTCGAAAGTCAAAATAAAAGTAGGCGATTGACGCATTTCCGGCGTTGCACACGGCTTCAATATCTTGGATGACGGTGGAACTGGCAGAATATATTAGTCACCTCTGAGAGTAACAATTAAAGATCGACGAACCAAAGGACGCTTTTGCCAGAACCGGCTACAATACAAGACGGTATCAGCGGGAGTCAAGCTGGAAAGAGGGATGAGGCGAACGTTTTCCGTGGACCCAAAGTAGTGAACCGGTTGACTTCCAATCTTGAAAGATGCTTCCATCGAAAAACCAAGATGCCAATTTCTTGTGACGAGTACCACAGGCAATGTTATGGTTTGTTGAGGGATCCGGTGGGGAGAGCCATTTGTGAACGCTGTCTCGCAATTGGTTACCTGAGGGGATGGGTGAGCCTGGATAGTCAACGCTGATGAAGTCAAGTGACAGACGTTTAATTTCCCTTCCGTCTGAGTGGACCAAATTGTACAGTGAGTATGACTTGGGGATTGATCAAAGATGATTTACGTACCACGAATGACCTCTGTAACCTTGTCATCGACCACCCTTACTCTGCTATTAACGTTGGCCACCCTATTGTCGATGGCTACTACATCATCAGCAACTCTCCTCACACTCTCACCAACCGTATGCGTGGCCTTCAGATTTTGTGCAATCCCCATCCAAGCCTCCTCCTGTGTCAGTTTGTCTAGCTTCTTTAACGCGTCTTCCATGTCTGTCCTTCCTATCAGCTTCTTCCCAAACCTCTCTGAAAAGGCCGATCGTTCAGTCAACGGTGACACGTTCATATGGCAAATTCTTACTCAATCGGCTTTGCTTGATCTTCTTTGTTGCGATCCCAAGAATAGAGAGAACTTCGACAATTATTTGAACGATCATATCCATCATTCCTGACGTAGGCTGCGCTTCTGTGTAAACCTCGACTCGTCGAAAAAACTTTTCGATCTGCTCAAAAATGTCGACCAGAGTATCTTTGCCAGCTCGAAGATCCTTAACTGTCTGAAAGAAGTACGCGTTACAACAGCCTACGGGAATATATTAAGGATACTCACTGAAAGGAGGACGCCGACGCCGGCAAATATTACACTCGCAGGTGGGAACGCCTTTTACATAAATATGAGCGTGAGCTCGAACACTGATATGTCCTGAAGCATACCAGGGTAGCACCCGCTTCAAGAATGGAAGAGAAAGCTTGCAAAACGTTCACTGTTGGATCAAGCCATTTGGACCATCGTTCATCGCTACTGCGGGACTGGTCCAGTCCTTGAACTTGCTCTTGAAGGACAACGATAATAGCACTAGGAGTGTTACAGGTTTGGAGCCGGGTGGCGAGTGGGTGAGCAAGTAGATCGTTCTTTGTACGCTTTTTATAGGTGTCTAAGGCGTTGTTGATCATTAGTTGAAAGTTGGAGGACGAGGAAGACGAGGAGGCAGTTGGGTGAGTGTGAGACATCGGCGTGAGAGTGAGGAAGGTTATTCGTTATAGAGGGAGTTTTTTTGAGGGTGCGAGTGTTGGAGAACAGAGGGAAACAGTCCGCTGGGCGTAGTGGGCACTGAGTGGGCACGACCTCATGTTGGCGTGGGTATTCCTGAGGACCGTGCCTGAAATGTGAAGGATAGGCGCGCGACACGACGAAGGCGAAAGTTACCAGCACCTAGAGTAATGGTGCGAAACGCAATGGGTCGAGAGCCAACTGTATTGTTTATCGGACTCAGCATCAAAGGCTACAGCGAGCTGTCCGTCGTGGGTATAATGTATTGTGAGCGAGCAATACAGTATACTCTTTTCTGCTTCAATGCGGGCTACTACAGTACTAAGTTAGGAATGGCGGTTCAGCTACTCGACCGTTTTTGGCCTGTCTCCCTCCGGTCGCACAAGAGGAACGTCTGAAGGAGTAGTCGAGAGGTTATCGATGAGTTCGTGGCGGCACGGGTGATTTGAGGCAGCCCCTCGCGATTGAGGCGTCGGTTGGTCGAATCTCGTTGTGTCGACAATCTTCCATGGTTGGGAGGGAAACTCGGAGGAAGTTGGCGCCCAACAGGATTGCTTCGTACAGTATGTCGCGTCTGCGGAGCTTTATGTTTGTGTCTAGGTTTTTTCGTCCGGTGCCCGATTTTCTCTGCCACGACGCGATGCAGGAGGCTATCCTGGTTGGGGTGCCCTCCCTGTAGTTCGGTTTGGAGCCTTGGCAGAATAAGTTAGCGTGTCGTTGTTGCGGTTTTCAGAGGCGCGTTTCACGTCTGCGGCCAGTTGTTTCTGACTTGCCCCCACGAGCGCGCGGAATCGGTTGTGGTCGGGGTGGAAGTAA
Organism: Russula aff. rugulosa BPL654; assembly: GCA_022496225.1. Classification (NCBI taxonomy): domain Eukaryota; kingdom Fungi; phylum Basidiomycota; class Agaricomycetes; order Russulales; family Russulaceae; genus Russula; species Russula aff. rugulosa BPL654. The sequence goes on from WTXE01000161.1 coordinate 18,699, forward strand.
TCCGGTCGTCTTGCCTCATGTGGGACTAGCGTCGCCAGCCGGGTGAGAGTTGTGCTTGGCGTTGGGTGCAGTCTGGGGGGGGATGCCGTCTTCGGGTTTGTTCATGTCACACCATGCGACGCCTAGTCACTGGATTGGTTGCAGTTAGTAGAGCGAGAGCTGCAGTCAACTGGAGTCGGATGTGTATTGGCAGTATTGGGAGGATGGCGATGTGTTGATGCAGCGGTTGTGATGGTGTCGTTCGGAATAAGCTCAACATGATCCATCTTACCACTTCAGTTCGTCTTGTACGTCCTGTAGGATTTTCGATAGTTGCTTTTAATCTTTAAACCATATTGGGGGGCTATAAGTGAGGACCGGTAAGCAGATCGCATTATATACTAGGCATAGATCCTCAAACACATCCGTCTTTGCGTGATGCTGAAAAGTTTCCAACAACATTGGCAATCGGAAAATGGCTGGGGAAGGGACAAGTGAAAGTTGAACGGAATGAGAACAGACCTGCATTTTTCTTCTCGCACTCACTGAGATCTGCCAAGAACCCTTCTAGAGCATCCGCGTTCGTCAAGCCCCTTGCGTGACGCATGTCGCGCGTGTTGATGGTCGGAGGCCGGGGGGAGTGTGCCTTTTGGTGGTGGGCGGATAGAGATAGATGAGAACTAGCTTTTCGGGGGTGTATCAGTCCCGTTTTTTGTTTGATTCTTGGCTGCCGGTTCCTGCCCTGTGGAGGAGACGAGTCACTGCAAAGCTGTTTGTCAAACCGAGAGAGATTCTGAGAAAACTTGCTGGAAGGAGAACTGGGTTGGTTTTTAGGAGAAATGAACGACGTCGCACGGGAGGCTTTCCTGAACAAGAAATGCCGATACAGAACAACACACGAGCAGTAGTCGAGCAGTTGACAAGATGGTAAGTGACGGGTGTCGCCGCCTTTCGGCCACTTGGGGGTACGCGTTTACAGGACTTGCCGTTGCAGAGTAATACAGTACAGTAACTACAAATCTATTCCAACAGTTGTGCAGTGGCTAGCGCTCACCGCAACGTTACTCAACTCAAACTGATCATCAATCTACCCCACCCTCCTCATACCAATTGATCATGTCCACCAAATCCGCGGAAGGTTCCTTCGCCTCATTAGGGAAGAATTCCATAACTCGCTCGAACACCTCTCTTCGCGCCCTGAACGTTTCGGGGTTCACTGGCACGATTCCCAGAGAAGTTGGAGATATCACACCGGACGAAGGCGCGGAGCGCCCAATGAGTGGCGCAAGAAGCTCGCGCAGCACTTCGCCTTCTTCGGAGGCAGGGTCGGCGACCTCGGCGACCTCGGCCTGGAGAAATCGGAGCGCTTGCACAGCGGGGAGCGTCATGCAAGTCTCGCGAAACCTACACAGTACACGCGACGTTAAAATAAAAGTGACAGCAACGCGGAGACGTAGCGCAGGGGCCAACAACGTACTGCTGACATCGGATTCGGAATATACCGCGCCGTACAATCTCCTCACGCGCTGGTCTAAGGGATTGCGATTACACAAGGAGATGGGAAGTAAAAGATAAGCTGCTCACCGCGACAGTGACATGCTCCAAAAATCGTCCAACCTCTGCTCGGCTAGAGCATCATCCCCATGAACATGATCACCCAAAGTACCACTCTCGAGTAAACGCCCAGCATTTCCACCATGCAAGTATGCGGCGTGTGCCCGGGAGTCGTAGACGACCTGGTGTGCATAGCGCGCGTGTGGTACGCTGTCGTGCTGTCCGATTGCGGGTTGTGTGCGAGTCCAGGTGCCGGGCCGCGAAGAGTAGCGGAATACCCAGTGCTCCTCGTTGAGCCGCGGTACTGGAGTTGTTCGGCTGCGCTTCAGACCACAGAACCTGATGGATAAACCATGATCGGCAAGGGAAAGCAGAATGAGAACATGTGAAGGAGCTTACACATAAATCTCCTTTAATGTTGGGTCGATCACTGCTCGCTGAGCAAACATTTTGTCGGGTCCGCCGGACGTCGAAAAGTTCGAGAAAAGTTCGGTGCTGGTGTTTGTGTCAAGGTTGAACACATGCATATCATAAAGGTGGCGTTCGGCGTCCTCCATGCCCCCGAATATATACAGGGAGTTCTCGTTCGGTTCGAATAACATGGAGTGCCCTGTGATATTCTTAGTCAACTCAGGTCTGGTACGAATTTGCGCACATACCAAATCTGCGTGTTAATGAGTGTGACACGGCGGATGTACCTTTTAACCTAACCACCAGGCGTCAACAACAAACCCTAAAAGAAAGAAAAAAAGAAAACTCACGGGAATTGAGACCACGCTTTCGTGGCTGCATCATAGCAATAGAGCCCTGAAAACTTGGGCGCCTCGGATGACCATTCATTGACGCGGCCACCGCAGACGTAGAGATGTCCGCGCGCCGGATCCACGACCATTTGATGATCAATGATCCATGGTGGCCCACCCGACGTCTACATTATAGACCATAATTAGAACAGCAGACAAGCGACAGCGGGGAAGGATCTCACTCACCTCTGTGTTAGCCGAAATAAGCTCCCACGTTCCCGCATTGTCACCCCGCGTGTGATACGCATAGAAATCGGGGCGTTGCGTTGGCGGTCGTGGCTCACCAGCGCTGGCACCTGAGCTTCGCGCACGCGCGGGGTCCGTTTCTCTCAAATCGTCATCACTAACCCCAAGACACCCCAGTAGATATATGCGTCCCGTCCCCGCGTCGAATGCCATCTTATGGCACGACCGACGACCAGGCCAGACCCCATCGTCGTTTCGCGGCACCATGTGCCACTGGCCTTCCGCGATCGAGTACACCCAAAAATCATCCAGACTGCGCTCGCCGTCCCACCCGCCGTAGAGGTATATTCTACCCGCGGCCTCGTCGATGCACATCGCATGGCCCCCGCGCTGTCCGGGCGCATCGCCATCTGCGCTCGTGCCGCAGAGACGCCTCCACGTGGCTTGTGCGGGTGCTTCGCGCGCGTAGGTGTCGAATAAGCCTGCGTCTGCGGCGAGCTGCAGCACGCGCTCGGCTTCAGCCCAATTGCCATCGGACACGACGCTGTCGTAGAATCGCGTGACTAGCGGGTGCTCGAGTTGAACATCCGCGCACGCAGTGAGAGCCTTGAATGGCGCCATGAGGCGGCGTGCGCGAAGATGTTTGACGATATGTCGGAGGGCCATTGTCTCCATGTGCTGCGCAGTAGCCTCGTTAATCAAAAACTTCCACCAAGAAGATCGACTGGCTTGGACATACCGCATCATGCTGGCGCTCGATCTCTTTCACATAGCTCTCGCTGCCAAACCCAAATATAGAGACAAACCAGATAGAGATATGAAAGCTATGACTATATGCGCTGTAGAGCCGAAATACGTCAGTACGTCTGTTGTTCGAGAAACGCTAATACCAACGCACGATATTGGGATGATTTTTAAGTACCGGCTTGGAAAGGCTACACCCGCACTATTCGTATGTCGCAAGGTGAAAGTTTCCGGCACACTGTCATCCTTGAGAGTAGACAAGAGTACTTCGGTCATGCGATCTTTGGTCTGGCCGACGCAGATCTTGAACTCCTTCATGTTACATGGATGTTCTGAGCTTCCGGGTTAGGTCTTGTTGTGAGAATAAGGCTCTAATAACCTACGTTTGTGGTGCTAGGGAAAGAGGCGGGACGCAGTGAGGCGATTGGCATGGGAAACTTGAAGTCGTATGACAGCACGTACCTTTCCGAAGGTTATGCTATCTTGTGCCGATTTTAGTACCGTAATAACTCAAGCACATAGTGAATTAGGATCTTACCAATTACGCTGAGTTCGTCGAGTTGCAAAAGAATCCACTGCTTTATGCTTGGGCTCTCATGCTGCCCGCTCCACCTACTATTAGGGTCCTTGGGCGAGTCGACCATAATATTCTCGGCAACATAGCGATTGCTATGTTCTGAGCAGCCAGCGATGCTGTACGATAAGCGTGAAGATGACAGGCTCGATGTGCCGTCGTTGACGGACATTGTGGTAGTAGTGATGGATATCGGGTTGTTACATTTGAGAGATTACATACGCATTGGCCAAAGTGAGTGTGAATCGGTGCTTTGGTCATGCGCGAACATTCGGTGCGACGACTCGGACGGACACGACACGGAGGACTTTTAAACAGGACATTGCTTCGAACGTGAGCCATACACACACATGCTACATCTGAGAAACACGCAACAGGAAAAAACACAAAAAATAATAAGAGGGGAAAGACAGAGCATTGATAGGTGGTGGGATGTATGACACAAATGACACAAGATGCCAACTGGCCTGCAGAATGATACGGCTGTAATTATGTACAAGTCGGAGCGTAAGCCAGTAGGTGCGATAAGTGTGAAGGTAGATCATATCATGCGTGAGACGGGCTCGGAAATACCGGTGGCGGTCGCGCTGGTGTGTCGCGCGGCGGCTTCACGCGAAACTCGCCAAGGATGGGGATGTGACTGCAGCTGTCAGCCGTGCTCCGCATTTCGACAAGAAATAAAAGGACGTACTCGGAGGGATTGTGAGCATCCGGGAAACCAACCACTTTCTCCAAATACCCGCGGTCCACTTCGCTCAGAACAGCGTTGACGGACAGTGTCGCTGTTGAATACCAGATATAATCGATCGCGCCATGGAAGCTTGGTGTGTAGTTTGTGAGGGGTAGCTCGCCGATGCCCGCATATGCGCTCTTCAGCCCCAATCGATGCCGCAAGCCGTCGCTTGTATATCTGCCATATGAGTGCGACAAGAAGTCCGGGTGGTCCCCCGGAAGCACGCCGTTCGTGAGGAACTCATAAACTCCACTACCTGGGACCGAGTTGTAGTCGCCGCTGATAATAATCGGAATCTTCGTTCCTTCCGAGTACATCGGCGGGGGTTTCACCGGTGATGCGTCGGACGGCGGGCGTGGCGGGTATTTGGCAAAATTATTCGCAACCTTCTCTACCTCATCAACGAGGAGCGCAACTTGTACTAGCTTGACGTCGCTGTACTTCGGATCCCAGCAGATGTGCGCGTTTGCGATGACTTGCCGCGCACCGGTCTCGATGTTCTCAAATAGGCAAATGACCGCAATGTCACCCCGAATCAGCACCCGATTGAACATGTCATCCGTCTTCTTGAAATCGGGTCGCTGCATGGCCACCGTACTGAATTCGAGAGGATGTTGCTCTACCAACTGGTATCTGTCATGTCCGTCAGAATACCGCACGGGAGAATCGAATGATTCGTACTTTGACTTGTTAAAGAAAATAGCACAGCCATCTACCAGCCTGCGATCTGCCTCATTCATTGTCTTGTAGCGAGACTTGGGATAGTACACCCCTTCGTATCCGGCACTTCCGAGCTTAGGGACAAAGTACTCCTCGTATTGTGCGGTTTGAACCTCCTGCAGACACAAGAAATCTGTTTGATGCTTGAGGAGCTCGGCCATGATGAGATCACGACGATAGTTCCACTCAAGCGCCCATGAAGGTGTGTATCCGTACAGCCGTTCTGTTGCGTACATCTCGCACAGGATGTTGTAACAGAGGACACTGAACACTTCTACATTCGGGTCTTCAAGAAGTGCTTCGTGTTCCCCTGGCGCTAAAAGATCACGCAGAGAGCGGGGTGGGGGCTGCGCCGGAATTGGACACGAATCGCGCAAGAAGGAAATGAGGGCCGGTGTGCCCTCCTTCTGCACAATCGCTTTGAGGGACGGCTCGAGCGGATTTCCCTCGATGCCGAGCGTCTGTAGTTGATGAAGGGTACCAAGTTCGGGTGGAATAGTGGCAATGTGATTATCGAAGAGGTAAAGCTCCTTGAGCTTCGTGAGCATGCCCATCTCTGGTGGAAGAGTTTGGAGGTTGTTCCCTGAGAGGTCAAGAAGCTCGAGATGCCGTAACCTGGCAATTTCCGGGGGAATTGATGCGAGTGCGTTGTGGTTGAGGTAGAGATTGATGAGGAAGGTAAAGGAGAAAAGGCCAGACGTGGGCGGGAGGTGCCTTATTTGTACACCACCCATGTCGAGTGAGCTCCAACTGTTTTCGGGCGGTTTGGCGGCAGTTGGACGGGGGCTTCTGCTACGGGAGCGACCGTTGATGAGGGATGGTTAACAGCGGAGCTAGACCCATTTGTGGAGGGTTCCACCCTTGGGCTTGTAGTAATGCCATTCTCTATGCCATCTGATTCTTTCGTTACTGTTTCGGGTGGGGGCTTGTTGGGATTGGTTATGGGAATCGCAGACTTTGTCACTGTACGAGACGCCATAGCACTGGCACGAGCTCGATGATGGGGCGATCGAGATGCACGGATCATCTGAAGAAATGGGAAGGAAGGCTCGTTAGACGAGTCTATGGTGGGAGTAACTAGTGACGCACCTCGCATTTGAGTAACTGCTGCTGCCAATGAGGTGTAATGATCTGACTGGAGGCACTTCCCGGTGAGCCCTGCCCAACACCAAGGGATTGACCAAGGACGTTGACGGAGACACCTCCATTTGAAGGCGGAGAGGGATAATGTGAGAGGGAGTTCTGGTGGTGCATGTGATGCGGAATATTGCCGTTGGTGTAGAGGGGATAACCGGGAGAAGGGGGTGGTGGACCAAATGGATGTGTGGGACGTGCCCAGGGTGATGGGTCGGGGTGGGTTGAGGAGAGCTTGTGGGCGATGCCCGGGGATTGCTGAGGATAGTACATTGCATTGGCGGGTGGCCTGACGGACTGGAGATGGGGGTGGATTAAAACGACTGATCCTAACAAAACTAAGGATGAGAATGAAATAGAATGGAGAGAACGAGCGCAACAACGAGCGCAACGCACCAAGCACAGTCTCACTCGGTTTGCAGTTAGGCAGGCGGCCAAGGCCAAGTTGTCTCTGGCAGTGTCGAAAAGTGACACTCACTCTGTCACACTGCGTGACACGCTTCAGATTGGTCATCTTTCGGTCATTGACATTTACCCGCGCGCTATTCGCGTCCACCGCTGAACTATAAGAGTGAGTACACCTACCCACCTCTCCTTCCGAACTCCCCATCTCTAGACAATGTCCGTTCACCAGGCCACCGTATCTGCTCCAGTTAACATCGCTTGCATAAAGTAAGTCACCTTATTCTTTTGATAGTATTCACGACCTTCGCTCAATGCTGTCCCACTACATAGGTACTGGGGGAAGCGTGACACCAAACTCATTCTTCCTACAAACTCCTCCCTTTCTGTCACCCTTGATCAAGACCACCTTCGCTCGACCACAACTTCACGTGCAGACCCCTCCTTCGATAAGGACAGGCTATGGCTTAACGGCAAGGAAGAATCCATAGAGGCCGGTGGACGCCTTGCTACCTGCATTGCAGAAATGAAGCGCCTACGTGCCGCCGTCGAAGCGAAAAACTCTGCCGCACCCAAGGTATGCGCATCAATATCCGCTTCTTCTCCCACTTCTCATCCGACCTCGCTTCCGTCCCACAGCTATCTACATTCCCGGTGTACATTGCGTCTCGTAACAACTTCCCCACAGCAGCCGGCCTTGCGTCCTCAGCCTCTGGCTTTGCCGCCCTTGTAGCATCCCTCGCCGCGCTCTACGAGCTCCCCGCAACACCCTCTCAACTTTCCGTCATTGCCCGTCAGGGTTCAGGCTCAGCCTGCCGCTCCCTCTTCGGCGGATATGTCGCATGGGAGATGGGCTCCGCACCCGATGGCTCGGACTCCCTTGCTATCGAGGTTGCTCCCCGCGAGCACTGGCCAGACATCCACGCACTCATCTGTGTCGTCTCGGACGACAAGAAGGGCACATCATCCACCTCGGGCATGCAGCGTACCGTCGACACATCCCCTTTGCTTCAGCATCGCATTGCGCAGGTAGTTCCGGCGCGCATGGACGCGATCAAGGATGCTATCTTACGCCGCGATTTCCCGACGTTCGCACGTATCACGATGCAGGATTCCAACCAGTTCCATGCCGTCGCCCTTGACACTGATCCCCCCATCTTCTATCTTAACGATGTCTCGCGCGCTATCATTGCGATCGTAACTGAATACAACCGAGCCGCCGGTGAGATCAAAGCCGCTTACACCTACGATGCTGGTCCGAACGCGGTGATCTATGCTCCAAAGGAGAACATCAAGGAGATTGTTGAGCTTTTGTTGCGCTACTTTCCTCAGTCCGCGCCTTTCCCGGATCCGTTTGGATTAGACGTGAAAAACGAGGGAATAATACCGGATGGTTTCAATGAGAAGGTGGCGAAGGCGTTCCCCGTAGCAAGCGTTAAAGGATTTATCCACACACGCGTGGGCGACGGACCGCGAAAACTGCGTAATGAGGAGGCGCTACTTGGATCAGATGGCCTGCCGACATTCTTGGCATGACCTGTGGTATTAGCGATATATCTTCCTGTATGTACCGCGTAGAAGTGTAGAATTTCCGAAGGTTGTAGAATGAAAAATAGGCGTGTTCACGCTGTACTGTATCTTAGCTGTGTGGTGTCATACAACATAGCACACGTGATGTTATGTTTCCGGCGACTCCCGTTCCTTCAACTGCTCGTGTGTATCTCCTGAAGAAAAATGCATTTCGTGTTCAGGACAGCCTCTTGTGCGATCCGTCGTCGTTCATTTCTCCTAAAAACCAGCCCAGTTGTCCCTCCAGCAAGTTCTCTCTCCCATGCCAAACATCTTTGTATTCGTCTCTCCTCCACAGCAGCAGGGCACAAATCGGCGGCCAGGGATCAAATAAAAAACGGGGCTAATAATACGCTCCCGAAAAGCCGATTCTCGTCTATCCGCCCACTTCCCACACCGCCCCCACCACCAAAAGGCACACCTCCGACCATCACCACGCACGACATTGAGCAGTACGTGCAACCGTTGTATGCGCGCGGATGGGGGCTTTCTCGTTCTGGGATCTTACCCAATGGGAATGGCATCGCTGTGTTGCGCAAGCGGTTTGAGTTTGCGAACGCGCAAGCTGTAGAAGGGTTCTTGGCAGATCTCAGGAAGTACGAGGAGAAAAAGCAGGTCCGTTCTCTCATTCAGTTTCAACTTTTCCACTTCAGTTGTCTTGTTCCCCTTCCGGACGGGACCGTCCGTTTGCCGATTTGTCCAATGTTTGATGAAATTTTTTCATCTTTTCAGCATCACGCGAAGACGGATGTGTTTGAGGATCAACATGCGGTCCTTGTCAGCACGTGGACGCACGTCGCTCGAAGAGGGTCAGAAGCGAAAGTGGAGAATAAGGATGAGAAGATTCAGGGGGTGACTGCGCGCGATATTCGGCTGGCGTATGCTCTTGAGGGGTTATTTGAGAATGCGCTGGCTGCAGGTGGGAGGGAGTATGTTCCTCTTGTACAGCCAGAGGCAGACAGGCCAAACACGGTCGAGGAGCTGAACAGTTATACCTAGTAGTAGTCAGTGAAGCAGATGCTTGCTGACAAAACTTAGATACCAATGTTTTAGCACATGTACGGTCAGCATGTACCCACACGATCAGCTCGCTGTAGCCTTGGCCGAGTCAGATAAATACAGCTAGCTCTCGACCCATTGCGTTTCGCATCATTTACTGGTGCTGGTAAACTTTCGTCGAGTCGAGTTGCGCGCCTATCCTCCACATTTTAGACACGTTCCTCGGGAATACCCACGCCGACATGAGGCTACGCCCAGCATACAGTTTCCCTCTGCCCTCTAACACTATACTCGCACCCCCAAAGCCCTCTATAACGAACAATCTTCCTTACTCTTACACCGATGTCTCGCACTCACCCTACGGCCTCCTCGTCCTCCTCGTCCTCCAACTTCCAACTGATGATCAACAATGCCTTGGACACCTATAAAAAGCGTACAAAGAACGATCTACTTGCCCATCCACTCGCCGCCCGGCTCCAAACTGTAACTCTCCTGGTGCCATTATCGATGTCCTCCAAGAGCAAGTCCAAGGACAGATCAGTCTCCGAGTAGTGATGAACGATGGTCCAAATGGCTCGATCCAACCGTGAACGTTTTGCAGGCTTTTCTTCCATTCTTGCGGCGGGTGCTTGCCTGGTATGCTTCAGGACATATTTGTCCGAGTTATACACCCTCATATCTTTCTAACAGGCATTCCCACCTGCGAATGTAATCTTTGCCGGCGTCGGCGTCCTCCTTTCAGTGAGTATCCTTAACAACTTCCCGAAAGCCATTGTAACACGTACTTCTCACAGACAGTCAAGGATGTTCGATCTGGAAAAGATACTCTTGTTGACATTTTTGAGCGCATGGAAATGTTTTTCCGACGAGTCGAGGTTTATACAGAAGCGCAGCCTACCTCAGGAATGATGGATATAATCATTCGAATACTGGTCGAAGTTCTCTCTATTCTTGGGATCGCAACAAAGGAGACCAAGCAAAGCCGATTGAGTAAGTACAGTATTCGCCGTATAAATATATCACCGTCGACTGAACGACCGGCCTTTTTAGAAAAAATTGGGAAGAAGCTGATTGGAAGGACGGACATGGAAGATGCGTTGAAGAAGCTAGACAAACTGACACATGAGGAGGCTTGGATGGGGATTGCACAAAATCTGAAGGCCACGCGTACCGTTGGCGAGAGTGTGAGGAGAGTTGCTGATGAGGTGGTAGCCATCGACAATAGAGTGGCTGGTGTAGATGAAAGAGTGGTCAACGTTGGTGACAGAGTAAGGGTGGTCGATGACAGGGTTACAGAGGTCATTCGTGGTGCGTAAATCGTCTTTAATCAGTCCCCCGAGTCATACTTACTTTACAATTTCGGCCACTCAGACGGGAGGGAGGTGAAAATAGCCGTGCAACAAACAGTCATTGATGTAGACCAAGTGAAACGTCTGTCATCTACCCTCATCAGCGCTGACCATCGAGCCTCACCCGCCCCTCAGGTAACCAATTGCGAGATAGCGTTCACAAATGGCTCTCCCCACCGGATCCCTCAACAAACCATAACGTCGCCTGTGGTACTCGTCACAAGAAAATGGCATCTTGGTTCTTCGAAGGAAGCATCTTTCAAGATTGGAAGTCAACCGGTTCACTACTTTGGGTCCACGGAAAACGTTCGCCCCTTTCTCTTTCCAACTTGACTCCTGCTGATGCCATCTTGTATTGTAGCTGGTTCTGGCAAAAGCGTCCTTTGGTTTGTCGATTTTTAATCGTTCCTCTCAGGTGACTGATGTATTCTGTCAGTTCCACCGTCATCCAAGATATTGAAGTCATGTGCAAGGCTGGAAATGCGTCAATAGCGTACTTTTATTTCGACTTTCGAGACGCCAACAAGCAAGGCCCCGCGACCTACTCCTCTCCCTTCTCACCCAACTTTCTTCTTCCTCCAATCCGCGCTGTGACATCCTCTCCAATCTTTATTTCACTCATGACAAGGGCAAGAAACAGCCTAGTGATACCTTTTTGGCCGAATGCCTCAAGGAGATGCTTGCACTCCCCGATCAACGTTCTATCTACCTGATCGTTGACGCACTCGATGAATCTTCGAACACCTCTGGGATTCCATCACCACGCGAAAGGGTGCTCGAGCTTATCAAGGAACTCGTCGAACTTGGTCTTCCACATCTTCGTATATGTATCACGAGTCGCCCAGAATCCGATATACAAGATGTACTTACACCTCTGACCTCTCTCCGAGTATCCCTTCACGATCAGAGTGGTCAGAAGAAAGATATCGTCGAGTATGTCAAGTCAGCAGTTTATTCGATTTCGGAGCCGATCATGAGGAGATGGAAGTCTGAGCACAAGGAACTTGTGGTTGAGGTGCTGTCCGAAAGAGCTGACGGAATGTAAGTAGACCACTTGACGATTATGATTCCTGTTCTTATCATGAAGCAGGTACAGATGGGTGTTCTGTCAGTTGGAAACTTTGCGACATTGTCTTCCAGCGAGTGTGCGGCGTACCCTGGATGAATTACCGGAGTCTTTGGACGAGACGTACGAGCGCATAATAAAGGAGATCAAGAAGCCGAATCGGGACCACGCGCTTCGTATATTGCAATGCCTAGTTGTTGCGATCCGGCCACTTCTTGTGGAGGAACTTGCAGAAGTCCTCGCGGTCGATTTCGATGATGCAGAAGGGATGGCGAAGTTGAATACGAATTGGCGTTGGGAGGATCAAGAGCAGGCACTTCTGAGCTCATGTTCGAGTCTAATTGCTATTGTGGAGTCGGATGAAGCCCGGATAGTGCAATTCTCGCACTTTTCGGTCAAGGAGTTCCTGACGTCGAGTCGACTCGCTACCTCGAGTGGAGACGTCTCGCGCTATTATATCGCTCTTGAGCCTGCGCATATAATTCTTGCGCAAGCTTGTATGAGCGTTTTGCTCCGATCGGACGATCGCGTTGAACAGCGCGATGATACGAACAACTCTCCTCTGGCTAGATATGCGGCTAAACACTGGGTCGCGCATGTCCAGTTCGGGAAAGCGTCGTGCCTACGAAAGGCGATGGAAACTCTCTTTGACCTGGACAAGCCATATTTTGAGGCATGGCTCCGATTGCACGATATCGACACCGGCACCCCAGGTCAACCTACCACCCGTTCTCACTATCTCCGAATTCCCACACTCCGTTATACTATGCCGCATTATGTGGATTCCAAGATTTGGTGGAACATCTGGTAGTCAAAATCCAGAGCATGTAAACGCTACCGGTGGTCGCTTTGTGACACCGCTGATTGCAGCATTGAATGCGGGGCATTATCAGACAGCCAAGTTTCTCCATGACCATGGTGCAAACCCGAATGTCACAGGCTGCATAGGGAGATCTCCACTGCTTGCTGCAGCCTGGCTTGGAGACTTCGAGATGGTTCAGGTATTATTACTCGACTACAAAGCAGATGTCAACGCGCGGAGTGCCCAGGGCGATACTCCATTACATTTTAGGTATTCAGACTATGCAGGGAGGCCCAAATTCGGTACAGCATTGCCCAAAGTTGCCAGATTATTGCTCGAACGCGGTGTAGATGTAAACACGGTGGAGAACGACCGCTTTACCCCGTTGCATTTCGCTGCGAAACACGGGATGGTCGAGGTCGTACGCGTATTGCTCGAGCATGGTGCGGATGTAGGGGCGGAGACCAAGGGCGGTAAAACTGCCTTCCAGCTTGCGCAGTTATGGGGAAACGCTGAGGTTATGAAATTGCTTTCAGAGCACGGCGCTATATAACAGCATGTTGTAGTGCCACGGACTCACGGCTTAGATTCATACAATTAGTAGTTGTGTACGTTTACCTGGGCAAGGATATACTACCTCTTCTATAATTTTGTAATACAGCATTTGACAGTACAGAGATATTGTCCCTCTGGTAATGTGGAGTACGTAAGGGGAGCACTTGATCACTCCAGCTCTGACTCAAGGTTGAGACGTTGAGGCCGTTGAGGACCGCCAGGTCCGTTCCGTTCAGCCGCCCTGCAGTTTCCAAGGACAAATCGTTTGAATTTCAAGCCGTTTAAATACCACGCAAAGGCGAATACGTTTTAGGACGAAGATGTCATTGCTGTCAACATGAATGCACTTCGTACGAAGAAACGAAGGTCAAATGTGGACGAAATGGATATGGATGTCAAGACGCCGGCGGTATATTCGGCTCACTCTGCAATCGAGGATTTGTTTGCCAGCGAGAGTGCGCTGGTTGTCAGTGAGGACGAACTATGCTCGCCACGAGCTGCCAGAGGCAAGCGGTCACCGCGGTCCCAGACAGAGCGGTGGAAGAGCTGGAGGATTATGTCCAAGTTACAGTCAAAGTGGCCGTCTGTGAAGAGAAGATAGAATATGCCAGGTCCCAGGTATATTCATTTCATTTCAATTATGAACTCGTATCTTTCCGGAGTCGATCTCGAAGCATCCGAGTTGATAATCGGATATGATTGAACACGCACATTCATTTTACAAAATCTACAAACGACAGTTGACGTATTACTGAGACCTGGAAGTTGAGAGTGGCGAGATATACTGTAGTTCAAGATGTTCGGCTCTGCCAGTGAGAGCGGACTCGGAACGTGGTTTCGGTCATGTAATGGTTAGAATAGACTGGTTAGTAGATATTGAGGGCTGCTGACATTCAAAGGCGCGGACAATCATGACGGTCTGATTGCAGAGATTTCGTCGGTTGTACTGTGAGAATCCCGCACCAAGATGCGGGAGGCAGAGGGCGGACACGGCATTTCTCAGGTGCGATAGGTGTAAAACTTAGGAACCCATCAACCCCTGATGCTACGCGGCCTTGACACATGCAAATATAAATAAAAGGATATGTAAACTCCTGGGTTTTGAAAACTCTAGTGATGATGCGAGAGAGGAGGCAGCGGAAGCACGCACGCTAAGTCGGAACGAAGCGGAAGAACTGGCAGAGTTTACGGCATTAACTGTAAGGCACGGCTGCATAACCGCGTGACGTAATGTTCGCCCAACATCGTGCCAACTTCGTGTTGTACAGTATCTGCAGAAGAAAAATGGATGTCGTGTTCAGGACAGCCTCTTGTGCGCCTCGCCGTCGTTCATTTCTCCTAAATACCAGTTGTCCTTCAAATTCTCTCTCCCGTGCCCAATGGCTTTGTATCGTCCCTCCGCAGCAGGGCACAAATCGACATCCAAGATTCAAATAAATAAAACGGGGCTAATACGTACACCCCGAAAAGCCGGTTTAATCTATCCGCCCACTTCCCACACCGCCCCCACCACCAAATGGCACGCATCTGACCATCAGCACGCACGACATTGAGCAGTACGTGCAACCGTTGTATGCGCACGGATGGGGACTTTCTCCTTCTGGGATCTTGCCCAACGGGATGGCATCGCCGAGTTGCGCAAGCGGCTTGAGTTTGCGAACGCGGAGGGTATAGAAGGGTTCTTGGCAGATCTCTGTGAGTATGAGTACGAGGAGAAAAAGCAGGTCCGTTCTCATTCAGTCTCAGCATCATGCGAAGGATAATGTATTTGAGAACCAACACGCCGTCCTCGTTACCACATAGACGCACGTCGCTCGAAGAAGGTCAGAAGCGAAAGTAGAGAATAGGGATGAGAAGATACAGGGGGTGACTGCGCGCGATATTCGGCTGGTGTATGCTCTTGAGGGGTTGTTTGAGAGTGCATGTTGGGGGGGGGGGGGGGTATGTTCCTCTTGTGCAGCCGGAGGCAGACGGCCGAACACGGTCGAGGAGCTGAACAGTTATACCTAGTAAGTTAGTCGCAGTGAAGCAGAGTAGAGCGCGTACACTGTTTGCTCAGGTACGTATGGATGCGTCTCAATGTTTTGCTAGCAGGCAATGTACGGCGGTCACGCATGTACCCACAACGATCAGCTCGCTGTAGCCTTTGGTACCGAGTCAGATAAAATACAGTTCGCTCTCGACCGATTGCGATTCGCATCATTTACTCCTGGTGCTGGTAACTTTCGTCTTCGTTGAGTCGCGCGCGTATCCTCCACATTTTAAAGCACGTTCCTCGGGAATATCGTACCCACGCCGACATGAGGCAGTGCTCCCTGCCCTGCGCCCAGCAAACTGTTTCCTTCTACTCGTACCCCCAAATCCCCTCTGTAACGAACAATCTTCCTTACTCTTACACCGATGTCTCGCACTCACCCTACGGCCTCCTCGTCCTCCTCGTCCTCCAACTTCCAGCTAGTGATCAACAATGCCTTGGACACCTATAAAAAGCGTACAAAGAACGATCTACTTGCCCATCCACTCGCCACCCGCTTCAAACCTGTAACTCTCCTGGTGCCATTATCGCTCTCCTCCAAGAGCAAGTTCAAGGACCAGATCAGTCTCGGAGCAGTGATGAACGATGGTCCAAATGGCTCGATCCAACCGTGAACGTTTTGCAGTCTTTCTCTTCCATTCTTGCGGCGGGTGCTTGCCTGGTATGCTTCAGGACATATTTGTCCGAGTTATACACCCTCATATCTATCTAACAGGCATTCCCACCTGCGAATGTAATCTTTGCCGGCGTCGGCGTCCTCCTTTCAGTGAGTATCCTGAACAACTTCCCGAATGCCATTGTAACACGCACTTCTCACAGACAGTCAAGGATGTTCGATCTGGAAAAGATACTCTTGTTGACATTTTTGAGCGCATGGAAATGTTTTTCCGACGAGTCGAGGTTTATACAGAAGCGCAGCCTACCTCAGGAATGATGGATATAATCATTCGAATACTGGTCGAAGTTCTCTCTATTCTTGGGATCGCAACAAAGGAGACAAGCAAAGCCGATTGAGTAAGTACAGTATTCGCCGTATAAATATATCACCGTCGACTGAACGACCGGCCTTTTTAGAAAAAATTGGGAAGAAGCTGATTGGAAGGACGGACATGGAAGATGCGTTGAAGAAGCTAGATAAACTGACACATGAGGAGGCTTGGATGGGGATTGCGCAAAATCTGAAGGCCACGCATACGGTTGGCGAGAGTGTGAGGAGAGTTGCTGATGAGGTGGTAGCCATCGACAATAAAGTGGCTGGTGTAGACGAAAGAGTGACCAGTGTCGGCGATCAAGTGGCCAGCGTTGATGACAGAGTGAGGGTGGTCGATGACAGGGTTACAGAGGTCATTCGTGGTGCGTAAATAATCTTTAATCAATCCCCAAGTCATACTTACTGTACAATTTGGTCCTCTCAGACGGAAGGGAAGTGAAAATAACAGTAGATCAAGTGAAACGTCTGTCGTCTAACCTCGTCAGCGCTGACCATCGAGCCTCACCCATCCACTCAGGTAACCAATTGCGAGACAGCGTTCACAAATGGCTCTCCCCACCGGATCCCTCAACAAACCATAACATCGCCTGTGGTACTCGTTTCAAGAAATTGGCATCTTGGTTTTTTGAAGGCAGCATCCTTCAAGAGTGGAAGTCAACGGTTCACTACTTTGGGTCCACGGAAAACGTTCGCCCCATCCTCTTTCCAGCTTGACTCCCGCTGATAGCGTCTTGTATTATAGCTGGTTCTGGCAAGAGCGTCCTCTGGTTTGTCGATTTTCAATTCTTTCTCTTAGAGGTGACTGATGTATTTTGTCAGTTCCACGGTCATCCAAGATATTGAAGCGATGCACAAGGCTGGAAATGCGTCAATTGCCTACTTTTATTTCGACTTTCGAGACATCAACAAACAAGGCCCGCGCGACCTACTCCTTTCTCTTCTCACCCAACTTTCTTCTTCCTCCAATCCGCGCTGTGACATCCTCTCCGATCTTTATTTCACTCATGACGAGGGCAAGAACCAGCCCAGTGATATCTTTTTGGCCGAATGCCTCAAAGAGATGCTTGTACTCCCCGATCAACGTCCTATCTACCTGATCGTTGACGCACTCGATGAATCTTCGAACTCCTCTGGGATTCCATCACCACGCGAGAGGGTGCTCGAGCTTATCAAGGAACTCGTCGAACTTGGTCTTCCACATCTTCGTATATGTATCACGAGTCGCCCAGAATCCGATATACAAGATGTACTTACACCTCTGACCTCTCTCCGAGTATCCCTTCACGATCAGAGTGGTCAGAAGAAAGATATCGTCGAGTATGTCAAGTCGGTGGTTTATTCGAATTCGGAGCCGATCATGAGGAGATGGAAGGCCGAGCACAAGGAACTTGTGGTCGAGGTGCTGTCCGAAAGAGCTGACGGAATGTAAGTAGACCACTTGACGATTATGACGCTTGTTCTCATCATGAAGCAGGTACAGATGGGTGTTCTGTCAGTTGGAAACTCTGCGGCACTGTCTTCCAGCGAGTGTGCGGCGTACCCTGGATGAATTACCGGAGTCTTTGGACGAGACGTACGAGCGTATAATAAAGGAGATCAAGAAGCCGAACCGGGACCACGCGCTTCGTGTATTGCAATGCCTAGTTGTTGCGATCCGGCCACTTGAAGTGGAGGAGCTTGCAGAAGTCCTCGCGGTAGATTTCGATGACGCAGAAGGGATGGCGAAGTTGAATACGAATTGGCGTTGGGAGGATCAAGAGCAGGCACTTCTGAGCTCATGCTCGAGTCTAATTGCTATTGTGGAGTCAAATGAGACTCGGATAGTGCAATTCTCGCACTTTTCGGTCAAGGAGTTCCTGACGTCGAGTCGACTCGCTACCTCGAGTGAAGACGTCTCGCGCTATTATATCGCTCTTGAGCCTGCGCATATAATTCTTGCGCAAGCTTGTATGAGCGTTTTGCTCCGATCGGACGATCGCGTTGAACAGCGCGATGATACGAACAACTCTCCACTGGCTAGATATGCAGCTGAACACTGGGTCGCGCATGTCCGGTTCGGGAAAGTGTCGTCGTGCCTTCGACAGGCAGTGGAGTCTCTCTTTGATCCGGACAAGCCATATTTTGAGGCATGGCTCCAATTGCACGACTTGGACACCAATTCCTCCAAGTCAACCTTCTTCCCGTTCACTCGAACAACAAATCCCAGGCTACTCCGTTGTACTATGCCGCATTATGCGGATTCCAAGATCTGGTGGAACACCTGATAGTCAATAATCCAGAGCATATGACCGCTACCGGTGGTTGGTATCGGGCACCGCTGATTGCAGCATTGAATGCGGGGCATTCTCAGACAGCTGAATTTCTTCGTGACAATGGTGCACACCCGAATGTCACAGGCCTTGATAGGAGAACTCCACTGCATGCTGCAGCCTGGCAAGGAGACTTCGAGATGGTGCAGGTATTACTCGAATACAAAGCAGATGTCAACGCCCGGAGTGGCGACGACGAGACTCCATTACATTTTCCCCATTACTATCCAAGGGATCCCAATTCCGGTCCATCATTGCCCAAGATTGCCCGATTATTGCTCGACCACGGTGCAGAAGTAAACGCGCTGCGGCATGATCGCTTTACCCCGTTGCATTTAGCTGCGCGATAGGAGGGTCGAGCTTGTACGCGTATTGCTCGAGCATGGTGCGGATATAGGTGCGGAGACCAAGGACGGTGAAACCGCCTTCCAGCTTGCGCAGAAGGAGGAAAACACCGAGATTATGAAATTGTTGTCAGAACACGGTGTTTGATAACAGCATGTTGTAGTGTCACGGACTTACGGTTTAGATCCATACTACAGTATAATAGTAGTCTACGTTTGCCCGGGCAAGGAAATACTACCTCTCCTGATGTTGCCCCTCTGCCCTCTGACCTGTTCAAGTCACGGTTTAAGAAAAACAGGTCAAACATCCTGCATCACACTCTCCAGCTCTGACTCGAGGTTGAGGGTGTCGAGGACCACCAGGTCTCGTTCAGCCGTCCTGCAGTTTCCATGGACATAATTCAAATTTCAAGCCGTTTAAGTATGACGCAAAGACGAATATGTTTTACGACCAAGATGTCATCACTGTCAACATGAATCCATCTCGTACGAAGAAACGAAGGTCAAATGTGGACGAAATGGATATGGGTGTCAAGACGTTCGGCTCTGAGCCTCAGAGCGGGCGTGGTTTCGGTCATGTAATGATCAGAGAAGACTGACCAACACATATATAGTTGTAGATATTGATTTTAAGAGGGCCGTTGGTACACGAAGGCGTGGCCTATCATGGCGGTTTAATTGCAGAGATTTCCTCGGTTGTACTGCGCACTAGGTGTAAATGAGGAACGCCATCAATCCCTGATGGGCACGTGACCTTAGGCGTGCAAATATAAAAAGGCATGTGAACTACTTCGTCAAAAAGCCACTGCGGGATAGCGTGGCCTGAAGACGTCGAGCTGACGACGCTTCTGTCGGTGTCTGTTGTGGAGAAGAGTGGTCTGGCGACGACGGATTGGCTTCTGCCGACGCGTGGTCCCACCCGTGCGGCGGCAAGAGTAGACTGAGTAGTTGGTTGGTCTCCATCTGCGATACCGTCGTGTGACGCCGTCCCGTCCCCCAGCCCGGTAGAGGATAGGTGTGTGTAGACCCAGGGGGCGGCCATGGGAGCAACTCAGTTGACGATGTTGGGCTCGACAGCCTTAGCGGGATTTGACCCCGATTCCAACCATGGGCTATTTGACCCAGGGCCGTGTCCGATTCGTCTGACAGGCCCGGAGACGCGTCCTTTCAGTATTTCTCGTCCGACCTCGACCACCTGTCCCCCCGTGGGTCCCATTGTGGCAGTGTCTGCGACGCGACTGTCCCGTCCTTGGCTACATCCACCACATCGACGCGCACTTCTTGCATTGTCTCCCTCGTATTCCCAAGGAACCGCGAGCGCAAAGTTGATGACGGAAAGGATGAGATGGATCCGAGAGACGATAAATATTGTCGCATTTTCGTAGGATATGTGACGTGGATTAGACGTGTTGTCAGTCGAGTTGTCAGTCAGCCGAGTGTTCAATTCAGAATCAATTTTCAACGAAAAGACGAGTAAAATTCCAGAACACGAAATTGGACTAAAATTTGAGTATGGTTATAAATTAATGTTAAGCAACGGAAAGGAAACGCACTATCCAGCACCCAGTAACGTGGCGGTTAAGCTGAGCAAGGAGCCAGAGAAAACTCGGGTGCTAACATGTTTTTATATTTGCATGCGTAAAAGCTGTGGACACCAACCCTGATGGGTCTGGATGCTACTCAGGATCAATGCGGGGGATAAAAAAAAGTATCGAGTTGTTCCGACTGGGGCCTGCGTGAGTTCGCTGTCGCTCCGAGCTGACGGGCTTGGGTGAGACGGGCCGTTGTTCCGTCAATTTCTCATCAACGCTGAACGTCGTTTTTGCTGACCGTTCACTCCTGGGTACAATGACACGCTATACGAACGTTGGTTGGAAAAGGACGTACCATCAGGCGAACTTCGACCCGAATGATGATCAAATCGCCCGGAGTACTCCATCAACACCTGTGCCATGCTCCTCTGACGCCGCGACGACATCTCACGCCCAGTTTGAAGGCATCATTGATACTCCAGCAGAGTCTAACCGTAAACGCCCCAGAATAAGCAAAGGGGACTCAGAGCGAAAGGTGGTGCCGGACTCTACTCCCGCGGCTATCGCCGGCAACAACGACAAGACGAGCTCGTCGGTTGCTGAGAAAAAGAGAAGGAAGGTCCTCGCAGGTAGGCCAAAGTTAAAGACTAAAGAAAAGACCAGACGGGCCAAAAGTGCGTAAATTTTTTAAAAAGGTCAACATTAAATTTCATCTACGACCCATTCCACTTCACTACAGCTGCGGCAGACAGAGCCATGTCAGCAGAAGCGCGGCGGTTGAAACGCATGGCAGGACGACATGCGCACATGACTTGCTTCGCATGTCGCCAGGTTGGGCACTCAGCCAAGGACTGCCCACTATACGCGAAGGGCCTACTACTACGACTGCGAAAACGAACACCGAGACTACTGCGGTTGCGGCTGTCGGCATCTGCTACCGGTGTGGCTCGCGAAAACACAATCTTGCACGGTGTCGGCAGCCGGCACAGCCAGACAACCCTCTACGTTACGCGTCATGTTTCGTGTGTTCTGGAAGCGGCCACCTCGCAAGTTCGTGTCCGCAGAATAATGGCAAGGGCGTATATCCGAACGGAGGCTCGTGTAAATTATGTGGAGAAACGACGCATCTGGCCAGGGACTGCACCCTTCGCAGAATAGGTCGGCAGTCGATTTTCCTCTCCTCTCTTCGTTGTTTCTTCAAGTTTCTGACGAACCATTTTCTTCTCGTTTTTTTTTTTTCGTTTGTGAACATGTGGATGACTAGACGGGAGCGCCATTACGACGTTAGTGGGTACGGGCCGTGAAGCTGGCGCCGACGAGGACGACTTTCATACGATTCGACAAAAAAATGCAGAAATGGATAGAGATGAGCACGGGCAGGAGAGGGCACGGAAGGAGGCGAAGGTGCGGGCGGGGGCATTTACTGGGGTCGTCAAGGCTTTTGGCAAGACACCTGTGAAGTCCAAAAAGGTGGTATACTTCTGAGCGACGCTTTTGGAATTACATCCGGTAGGAAGATAGTCTGGCATGAATACTAGGCTGCAATTCTAACAACTTCCTCACCAGTCTCGCACCCTTGGGCCTTACCTCCAGCAGAATTTAGGAGGCGTTTGCAGAGGCGTTGAATGGCAGCGCGCCGGTCGGAATCATGCATGCGCTAGTACATCGTAGCGCAGCATTTGAAGGAAAACGAGTGGGATGTCGGTGCAAATGAGCCTACGCTGCAGGGGCCATCCGAGCCCTGACTCTTCAAATTCAATTGAAGATATGCACCGCAGGCGTCGCCCTTGGTGAAGCGGCATTATACTGGATTAGTTCCAGGCGGTTGTCAATCTTAGTCTATTATATTCACGCCTGACTGTCTTTTACTACCGAATGTAATTTTAACACCTATTAAAGTAATAGCTAGTGTTTGTTATCCAACTCTCATTGATGATCCAGCACCAAAGGGTCTGGAACATTACAAACTGACTGGGGAAGACCTACCGGATCAACATCCTTCTAGAACCCCTCGCCTAGTCAAGCCTCTCAGACATTCTGCGTGCCAATGCCGACAGCAATTGGAAACCCTCTTCTCTCAAAGCAACATGACCACGCAACAAAGATTTCCTTCACTCTCGAAGGTGATCTGGGGACGGTGTAAAAGCTGGCCAGTACCACGGTGGGTGATGCCACTCATTGTAGGGGTGCAAGAACATCTAGAGATTTACCAAAACCATTCATCGTCGAACTGTGGGAGATCAAAGTCAGCATGTTTGTGGATTCGTGATGTTTGAGGGTTGGCAGGAGAGGGAGGAAAGAGGCACGTACGCTCTAGAGTCAAGAGTACCCTGCAACTCCCTCGGGGTTGGATTTACGGCTCTGGTACTGCCAGTACCAGAGCCAAAAGTACGACGCGGGAGTTTGCCTTTCAATAGCTTGCTGAGAAAAGTCTTGGGCTCCGAGGGACTCTGTGGCCCCGGACTTGTTGAAGAAACGCTGTCCGCTGACTGTTGAGGCCCTGTTGACGGCGAAGGGTTCGACGGCGGACCCGGCGGAGGATGGTTGTCTGTCTGCCCCGGGCTCTGCGGATAGCGTCCTGTCGACAACGAAGTCGCAGTGTCATCTGTCGGCGCCTGCCCTCCCGAGTTCGATGGAGAAGGGTCATGTGGGCGGGACGTATAGGAAGGGTCTGACTCTGCCGACCCCGAGCTCGTCGAAGAGGAATGGGTATCTGAAGAACGAGAGTAGTCTGAGCCCGTCGACGACAGGATCGAAGGGGAGGCTTTCGGGGAGCTCTCCGGAGGAGGGTCATCAAGCAACCACGGCGGCATAGCGTGGCCTGAAGATGTCGAGCCTGACGATACTGCTGTCGGCGTCTGGTGTGCAGGAGAGTGGTCCCAATTCGGCAGCAAGAGTAGTTGGTCGCCATCTGTGATGCCGTCGTGTGACACCATCACGCCCCCCCAGCCCAGCGGAGAATAGACGTGTGTCGACTCAAGGAGCGACCCCGAGGGCGACTCAGTTGACGTTGGGCTGGAGGGCCTTGGCGAACGGTTATGGTCTGACTCTGATCCCAACCACGGGCTATGTGGCCCTGGCCCAGGCTGGTCTGATGACTCCGGGCTCGAAGACCCGTCCGTCCAGTCATTCCCATTCGACTCCGACGGCGTACCCCGAGGGCCCCATCGTGTCAGTACCTGCGACGCGGCTGTCCCGTCCTTAGCTGCATCTACCACATCGACGCGCACTTCATGTTTCTCTCGTATTACCAAAGGAGCCGCGAGCGCAAAGTTGATGACGGAAAGGATGAGATGGATCTGAGAGACAATAAAATATTGTCGCATTCTTGTAGGATGTGTGACGTGGATTAGACGTGTTGTCAGTGAAGTAGTAAGTTGAGTGTTCAATTGTCCAAGAAAAGAAGAGAAAAAGTCCAAAATAAACGAAAGGGGACTAAAAATTGGATATGGTTATGAATTACAGTAAAGCGACGGAAAGGATACGCACTATCCAGCACCCAGTAACGTGAAGGTTAAGTTGAACAAAGGAACTAGAGAAACGTCGGGTGTTGCCATCTTTTTATATTTGTATCCGTAAAAGCTGTGGACATCGACCGTGGTCTGGATGCTACTTGGAATCAATGCGGGATAAAATAAAAAAAGGGATCGAGTTGGAACGACTCGAGTCACTCGAAGCCCGCGTGAGTTCGCCTATCGCTTGAGATTGATCACGTCATGTGACCGTTCACCTTGGGTACAATAACACGCTACGAACATCAGTTGCAAAAGGACGTTTCATCAGGCGAGCTTCGACCCCAATGATGATCAAATCGTTCGGAGTACTCCGTTAACCTGCGCCAAGCTCCTCTGACGCTGCGGCGACATCTCACGCCCAGTTCGAAGGCATCATTGATACACCGGCAGAGTCCAACCGTACTGTAAACGCTGCGGAAGAGGCAAAGCGGACTCAGAGTGAAAGGTTGTGGCGGGCTCCACTCCCGCGGCTATCGCCAGTGACGAAGACAAGACGAGGTCATCAGTTGCCGAGGAAGAGAGAACGAAGGTCCTTGCAGGTAGGCCAAAGCCAGAGACTAAAGAAAGACCACTTGCGGCTGTTGCAGACAGAGCCGTGTTAACAGAAGCGCGGCGGTTGAAACGCATGACGGTACGACGTACACACATGACCTGCCTCGCATGTCGCCAGGATGGGCACTTGGCCAAGGACTGTTCAACATTACGACTCGATGCAGATCGCAAAGGGTCCACAATAACGACTACGAAAAACGAACGAACAGTTAATGGGAGAGTGGAAGCGCTTATATCTTTGATATCCTTTCAGTTGGCGTCGTTTCATCATTTTAAAGTGCTTCTCAGATGACGACTAGCTTACCATTTTAATATTCGGGAACACACTGCAAGTCTTCGTTCGATCA
This sequence comes from Russula aff. rugulosa BPL654, assembly GCA_022496225.1. NCBI lineage: Eukaryota > Fungi > Basidiomycota > Agaricomycetes > Russulales > Russulaceae > Russula > Russula aff. rugulosa BPL654. Next base: position 43,493 of record WTXE01000161.1, read on the forward strand.
TAATTTTAAACGACCTATAGCATCTGAGCGAATGTGACAAGTTTACCCGAATATCTCTCCAGTTGCTAGAGAGTCACGGAGCAGGGGAACACCAGAATCCACAGCTACTTGCAGACCTGAAGAAGTATCACCAAAATGATTGCATCGATATAGCCAGCTGGTTGAAGTGAAAGGTTCATACCCCCCAACCTGGCACAACGAGCGAAATGATCCACCTTCGGGATGTCCGAAGACAAAGAAGACACTGACTCAAGTCTCAAGAAAAGGATGTCGCTCCGAGTTTCTTGGATCACGAAAAAATGATGATGATGATGGTCGAGCGCGCCTCGATTGGCGGGGATCATTACGTAACAGTGGCATTCTCGAACGGAAAGGGAGCCGAAGTGCGAAGTGGGTCCCCCTCGCCTGAGATTGTACTTTTCTCCCCTCCCGCGCCCAACAAGATGTCCTTCTCGTTCTCGCACCCAGTCAACACCGGCCTCCTCCTCTACATCCTCTATCTCCTTCAACGCATTATCCTTCCTCCCGCCTCCCTCCCGCGCACGCCCCCTACGGAGTTCAAGGGTGGTTACTCATGGATGCCCCGCACTCACGCACCTTCGGTACTCTTCACAACGTATACCCCACGCTCGCTGTCAAAGTACAGTGGACATGCACATGATGGCGGGAGGATTTTGCTCGCCATCGCCGGCACCGTGTTCGACGTCACCGCTGGTAGGGGGTTCTACGGACCAGGTAAACGCTCGTTGTCTCTTCAATTCCCCACAACAGCGAAAAGTTGACTGACGAGCTTCTCAAGATGGGATGTACGGGAATTTTGCGGGGCGGGATGCGTCGCGGGGTATGGCGAAACAATCGTTTGATCTTGGCACGTCTCGCTTTCTCTCTCGTTGTGCGCTGTCAATTACTGACCCCCATTGCGACTGAACAGAGATGCTGACGCCGATAGACCAACCACTTGACAAGCTTGAGGATCTCACTCCCGAAGAGACGTAAGCACTGTTGTTTTTCTCTATTCTTTCAAATGCTGACGTCGCTTTCTCTTTCAAGTGAGAACATGAAGGGTTGGATTGAACACTTCACAAACAAGTATGTCATTTGTGGGCGGCTTGTTGAAAATGATGCCGGAGAATCATGAGAAGGCTTCAAATTTTTGAAACGTTCAAGACAACACCGTTTACCGAGATAGATCTGTTGTACCATTTATTACTTGAAAGATCGTACTGGGATTCCGGGAATACAGGACGCGTTTCATCCAGGCGGGCGTTCAGTGAGCGAGTGCATTTCCAAACGTAACATTCCCAATCGCCGTCTTCCCAATGGGGTCGCGTGTTTAATTTAGGTACCACAACCCCTGCCTTCTCCTGCGTATTGGCACCAGTCGAATATCATAACCGTGACGCAAGGGTTGCTGGACGAACGGGCCGATCCGTCCGCCTATTTCAAGTTCCACATCGTGGTCTGGTGATCGGTCACGCATCATAATGGAATAGAACGATAAAATATTGGACGGTAGATTATAGTACTATGTCGAAGCCAAAAGGGGTTGGAGTATGAAAGACACGATCGGGAATCTAATTATCTACAGTCCTACTGACGCTGACTTTGCTACTAAACCGACGACGACCATATCTGCCAATAGGTATGAAAAGGCCATTTATCCAGATGGAAATCTTTTAAGCTCACACCGGAGCGATGGGAGTGACTTGACCAGAATTTGTTGGAAGGTATGGAAACGGTGTGCTAGCACACTGACAGACACAGTCATCAGTAAAACGCTCTGTACAATGGAAAGAAAACGGTACAGCTTGATCCACGTCCGCGTTGGTGAAACCAGCGGGGAATACACTATGAGTGTTTGCGGCAGGAAGAGGAAGAGGCTCAGGAATCACTTCCGAACAATCGATCATATTGCTAGTGTCCTGTCCGAGGACAGCGAGCTTGGCCATGGCATCCCTGTAGTCTTTCGACATCCCATCCTGATTGTCAACATATGATTGCCATGTACAGGCAGTGCGTGGGTCTAAATCGCATGGATGATCCATCGCTTACTTGGCCAACAGAATGGAAGGTACTAACCTCGAGCGAGCTCGGCATCAGACTGGAGACGAATCTCGCCTTCGAGCGCTGAACCTGCTTGGCCTTTATTTCCTGGGGCGTCCGCGCCGCGGAGTTGCACCTCAACAAAGAACTGCGTGTCGAACATGCCCGGAGTAGAATCAAAGGGAGCATCCGGAGCAGTAGGGTCTATGTGCTTGGAGGCGGCAATCGAGTGGCTGTAGCAAGACCCATAAGCCAAACATCCTGTAGGAAGAACGGATATACTAACGAGGCTAGAAGAGCAACAACTTCGTCAGAGTCGAACCCAGCATCGGCGAAGCGCGCTAGAATGGTATCGGTAGAGTCGAATGGCGCGGGAATAGTGTTATCTGGAGCAGGCGCAGTTGCATTGGGACGGCCGAGGAGAAATTGTAATCGGGGAGCACCGGGACAGTTACTGATGCCAACGGCACCAGCGAGTTGGATACTGTGAAGAACGAATCAGTCGTGTGTGGGTGTCATTTAGTGGATGGAACGCACAAGTCACCGGGAGAGATGACGCCGCCGAACTGCGAGAGGAACTGCTCTTGGGCGTTCACAATGTTGTTGATGCCACCATTGGCAGGGTACTGCGTTTCAATGTCCCTAAAGATCATTATTGAGCCATCGGCGCCGCCACCGCTAAATTCCGAGATTATGAGTTTCTGGTTGGAACGGAAGAAATAGACAAGCACACCCAGAAGGACCCCCGGATAATGAAAACCCAATGGCATCGTGGAAAGTGAGACGAACGGACTCGTGGACCACCTCACCACATTGGCCACCGTTGAAGAAAGATTCCTGGAGGCTGTCAATGATTGGAAACAATACACAACAGGCTGTATTGGTTGCAGTGTGGACACCGTCGGGGCAAGGAACTCGGCGAGTCAGGGCAGCTGCATGCGCATGTTCAGACCAAACTTAAGGTCAACAGTTTGAGGGATATACCATTGGTTCCGCCAGCCGAAATAGCGACTGTGACGATAGCAAGTGTGACGCGCAGAGACTTGAGCAACATTGCGGGAGTGAAAGTCCAAAGAGTCGTAAGAGAGAGAATAAGAATGAAAATGAAAATGCCCCATTTCTCGCCGACGTGAATTGGCTCATTTATACCACACAGATATGCTGTTAAGTAATAGAGATGGAATGAAAGTCGAAAAGAGGGGCCATCATAATGGAAGTTAGGCTGTCGAGGTTTGCAGGTCACCAGCTCAGATCCAATTATGAACAGGGCGAAAGCTAAAGAAAATCGAGGTCGAACTACTACAGTCCCTGCTGTGGAGGAGAATGTTCGTTCATTCAGGTGGTGCAGTCTTCTTGAGCGTGTATGCTGGGCATCGGCGTAATCGTGTTACGCATGTACGATAATCAAGGACCTCGCAGTATCGAGAAGCCGAGATGATAGGGGTCGGGGTCAGGACCTTGTGCTACCAGTGCTACCAGCTCCATTCGAATGGTGTTGGATGAAAAATGGAGTCGGAGATAAAACTAGATTTGGCCATATAAACATCGCGTGCTACGGGTCACGTGCCCGGTCCGAAATGAGTTGCATTACTTTGCCCACTCCACAGGCGGCGAGCTAACGATTGGAGCTATTATGAACGCAAAGATAATCTATGGCACGGCATGGTACGCACAGTATGTGTCCTTCTGTACCGCGGCTAAATGGTTCACAGGAAGAAGGAACGAACCACTGCGTTAGTTGTAAGCGCCGTGTTGGCTGGTTTCAGGGCTATAGATACGGGTTAGTTATCGTCTGTACCTCATGCGTAATTGAATTAGACATGATTCCAAGCTTGCCAACTTAAGCACTATCGGTCTGTCGTTCTATGCTAATCCTGCAGGGCGAAATCACTCATGGCGGTCGGATACAGCGAGGATCTCGTTGGAGAGGCTCTTCAAGTCCTATATGAGAAACATGGATACAACGCGAAGATTTATTCGTGCAGACAAAGTGAGTCGCAAACTTTGTGAATCTCGCTGATGATACAATTAACTATATGCGCTAGATTCACGCCAATCGGTGGACAAGATACCACCCAACCTCTGCCCTATGACCCTTCGAGTACCATAGAGACTCAAGTCCGGAGCTCCTTTGCTACCTCCTTACGGCAACTGCGTACAACATATCTCGACTCTTACATCTTACATTCTCCCCTGGACACCTATGCCAAGACACTGGAGGCGTGGCGTGTCCTTATCAGCTTCCAGGAAGAAGGTCGCGTTCGGGTAATCGGTTTGAGCAACACGTATGATCCGAGCCTTCTCACTCGGCTGGGCGAGGATAGCGGTCGTGCGGTACAGGTTGTACAGAATCGCTGGTACGAGCGGAACGGCTGGGATCGTGAGGTTGTGGAATGGTGTCGCGCCAACGGTGCACAGTACCAGTGAATTTTCCAAGTTCCGTGATTCTTTCAGATTCAGCGTGATAACTGCTGTTGCAGATCATTCTGGACGTTAACCGGCTCGCCGAGTCTACTCTCACATCCGGCCACGACCGCCATCGCAAAGGCAAATAACTGCTCACCTGCCCAGACCGTGTATCGCTTTGTTCAGTCGCTGGGTATCACACCGCTTTGCGGAACCACGGACGAGGCACACATGCGAGATGATGTTACTGCCGAAAACCTTGATAAAGGAGAGGGAAACTTCGGTACATTGACTCAGTTTATATGGGGTTAGGAGGTGGTTCATTCCGTAGCTGTACGAGTAAACGAGGGGTTCCGAGGGTATATGCTAGCTCACATGCCAAGAAGAGAGTGCCCTTACAATACCATCATGTGTCCAACGTCCAAGCGTTGTCTTTGACAAGTCGCTCTCGCTCCAGAAGGTACTTCCCTTATACGAAACCTCAGCAGAGAGAAGCAAGGATAAATAGATAAACCCACCTTCCTTGTATTTTTGTGACTGGTCCGACGCTTTGTGGTAATACCATCCAAGCCTATCACTGCAACCAACACAAAAGACATCGGCAACGGTGTGGACGCCAGTACTTTGCGAGATGACAAACGATGAGCATTATAAGATCGGAATGGTGCTCACAGCAATGGTCGATCCTCCTTGTTACCCATCCTAACATTGACAGCGGAATGCATCAGGCTGGCCAACGAAACGGTGTCAGTCTTTCATGCGACATCGTCATACAGTATATTTGGGAACGTACTATCCGCGCCCATCCCGCCCAGAGAATGATTTGCTGATAAGCTCATCCTTCAGAGCCTAGATGCAGGCCCGAATGCAGCCAATAGAAAGGGGGTGTTCCTTCAGATGGAATCCGGGCTCGTAAAATGGGAGGTACTTGCGATCACGGCAGAGCAGTTTGAGCAATAGAAACTCGGGTGACCTTCGAATACGTGGAGAACTTTGGAAGTGGAAGACTTGTCGGCAGAAGGCATGAGGCTGTCAAACTTCTCTAGATGTACAACGGAAGGATGTATAGTCTCCAGTCGCAGGCCAAAGACAATCACTCAAGGCAAACCCCCAAGTAAACCTGGGAGTTAGTGACGTCCGTCTTTAAGAGGTAGTCAACCATGGGGTCCTATAGTCCCGGCCCGGGAACGCCAGCCTTCTCGCCAACCGCCTACATGGGCAAGAAGAATAAAGGCGAGTTACCAAACCCAAGCAACATCACAAATCGAGACATCCTTCAACGGCTCAACTTCCTGTACCAGGCTTCCGTATATCTGGACTCGATCTCACGCAAATGTGGCGAGTCTGTTAATACTGAGGCTGGTCCTTCTTCAGCGAGTGACTCAGGGCCTTCGATGGGCATGACGGCTGAAGGGGAGGCTGCCCCATCGTCAACGGCATCTCTGTCAAAGGCGACGAGGAGGAAGCGCGATCGGGATCAACGAAAGGGGCGAGTCATCCGGGCTTCGGATATAGGGCAGGGGTATGTGCGTGCTATGCGATTGATTGGGCAGAAAACAACAGTGAAAATGTGAGTTCACTCTTTGATTATTGACCCGTGCGTTGGTCTGACACCTACACCATTAGGGATCCTACCGTAAAGAGGACGTTATGCAGAGGTTGCGATACTGTTCTAATCCCGGGTCTGTCTGCTACCGTTCGAGTAAACAGTGCGTGGTTTTCCACCCGAGTCATGATTATTGTGTCGTCCTCACATAACTCTGACTTTCTGATTCTAAAAATCCAGGTTCCAATGCTCATCAGCACGTTATAACCACGACTTGCCTTCGTTGTAAATCGGCACGCCGTATTCCTGCACCGCCCGTGGTGGATCCGGGAACTATTCCTGGCGAAGATACAGTCATGGAGGGTGATATATCTGGGCCCTCGATTCCGCTCAAGTCCAAGCGCAGACGTGGTCCACGTCCGCATCCCCCGCCCCTGTTCGAAAGGGAAGGACATGTCATATTTCGTGGTAATGTACAGATAGAATCCAAACGGCCGTAGAAATAAATATACTATGAAATTTCGCACATCTATTTTTGATCTTAACCCAATGGGCTTCCAAGAGCGAGTCGTACGTACGGTAAAGTTCAGGTCACTCTCGAGGAAAATGTACACTCATTGTAAGTTTAGTGAGGCGAAAGCACACGCTTCCCAGTCCGAAAATGCAACGAATTTGTACTACAGTATCTAGAAGAAGATTACGGCGAAAAGACAAAGTTCGGATCGCCAATCGCCCCTGCAAGCCGCGAGCTCGCAGAGTTGGCTCGCTCAGAATTAGGCCACGTGCCGGATGACCTACCCTAAATACACGCCTATATAAGACCTTCGTCCAGCGTTACCGCTTTTCTTTAGAACATACTCAGCTAGGATCTATTTTATAGAAACTAACTCGAGTTCTTGCATGTTTACACATGCCACATCCTTCAACTCCAGTCGATGACACCCCGCGCACACTCGTTATGCAGAGAACATGCTGTTTCCCCTTTGGGGGCAGCTCGAGGACGTTAGGCTCGGGAGCATGGAAGTCTTCGGGCGACCAGCATACCTTGCCTGCGAGTTGTGCGTCTGTCTGATGGAGACCTACAGGATTGTGTTCTCAGTAATAGTCATTAGTTGTAGAACGGCCTTTGTATGTTCGTCGTGACCACTTTTATTGAGTCGTTTCCTTCACAAAATTTTCTTGAAAGTTACGTCATCAACGTACAGTTGGGTGTTTTTTTTTACAATTCTGAGTGTGAATACAGTACAGGTACAGTATGCTCGATGATGTGTCTAGATGTGTTCAGATTGTCATAGCCAACTTATTCGCAACTGTCCATGCCCATGCAAAGTGTTCGAATAATGTAGTAATGATGTTATGTGTTGAACGACTCAGTTAGACATGTGCCATCAATTTGACCAAAATCTCTTTTACTGTCCTCCTCCTCCATGCGGTTCCATTGTTTTCAACACCTGTAGGTATCCGAGGAGTAGTTGCCATAAACATTACACCACCCATCAGCTCATCCTCGGGTCCATCACGTACGCGCAACCGATGTGAAATGACACGTGGTACGACCTTCGCGGCGTCAACCTCCGAAACATCCCATTTCGCCCAAGGGTCAAAGTGTAACCAATCCGCCTCGGTATCTGATGCCGCAGATGCCGGCCGCCGCGGTGACGCTGTGGCCAACGACCATTCCTCGACCCAATGCAGGTGTGCTGCTACATCCGCACCAACTGGGTGGTGTAAAGACAGGGTGCTCCCGGCTGCGGACGTGATTGAGAGTGCAGCGGTACGTTCGATGAGAGCAGAGCCCACGTCGCCTGCGCCGAGTACGCGATGTGCGCGTACTAAGGCCTCCGCATCTTCCACCGAGCGAACGCCGAGCAGCGTCCCGTCGAGCTCATGGTGGTGCCGTGCGGCGGAGATCAGGTCCGCGATGTAGAGTCGGATTGACGGATGAATGTTTACATGTTCTGATGTGCTTAAGGAGCGGAGACGGGGAAGGAAGTCCCGTGGGAGGACGTATTTGGGGTTCATTGGTTGTGTTGGTGTGAGAGGAAGGGAAGGGGACTGCGTGCTGGACAAGTCGGAAGAACGGTATGTGGCGTGTGCTTCTCGCGTGCTGGGATGCAGTGCAACGGCACGCTTAGCGAAAACTTGTCGAGCTGCGCGGACGGTTCATGAGGTCTGTGAGAAGAGGCGAGGTCATGTGGCGACGCACCAAGCCTTTATGAATCGGCGGCCGCTCGCGTGGGTCGAATGGACACACGTAAACAAGCATAAAACTCTGGGGAAGTTCTCTAAACGAGAGTTCAGCGCCCTCCATATCCTCGCCAAAGATGACGCGTCTCTCCAGTAGGGTACGAAGTAGGAGGCGATGACATGGCACGCTACTGTGTTCAAGCCCAGTCAGCACAAGGGCCGACGGTAGCCCCGAAGTCTCCAACACCTGTTGCACTCGTAGGTCTTCAACCTCGACTGCCCCGATGAAGTGGAACGTGTCGCCGTCTGTTGAACGGAGGAAGTCGGGCTGTCTGGGTTGCGCGTCTGAACGTTCGCCCGGGGACGTGGGAGACGTGTCAGATGAAGCGGTTGGTCCGCTGACCTGCCGTCTGTGACTTTCCGACGTTGGCTGAGAGGGTGGGCGTTTTGCACGCCTTCTGAAAGAAGAGTCTGATCTCCCTATCGCCCCTCCTTGATACGGTGAAGAAAAGAGGGACGAAATGAAGACGAGGGTGACATGTCCGAAGGCGGCACTATCTTGTGTTTGTGAGTCGTGTAGCCAAGTATGTCCGTAAATATCTGGGGGGCATAATGAGCTCATACCAGAAGGCACGGGAGGAGTGGGGGTAGAAGGTTCTATGACGAGGAACAGCAGGGAGTAGTCACCCACTTATGAACAGACCAGTATGGCATTACTTACAAGGGCCGCTAAGCTCTGAACGATGCTGATATCCTCGTCTTTCGCTCGCAGCAACACGTGTTTGCTGCCTGCCATGACAGCGAGTATGATGGATTGGAATATGACTGGATCCAAGGGGAAACCGGGGGCAGAGGTACGAATGAATCTCAGTACAGAAGCGAAGAAGTCAGGCTTTCCTGGAATGCCGAGTTGCGGTGCAATGTTCTGAGGTAAATCATGATCATCATGGACGGGGGAAGTATCGCTCATCGCGTAAGGGTCAAGTGATGGCCCTCCGAAAGAGACGCACCACACGTGACATGTTAGATCCCTGAAATGAATGGCCCTCCCCGCCCGCCGGTTATTACTCGTTCGCACTGCTCCCGTCTTCCTTCCTTCCTTCCCCTCCACACGGGGCCTTCCCCTCACCTACCGGTGTGGGTTAGTGCGTGGTCCTCGACGAGGTTTCTTAGTTTCCCCTCAACTCGAACCAGTAATTTGCACATTGCTTCGATCCGATCAGGCAGCATTCCACCATCCCCGTTTATAACAGTTTTTTCACTCAGCAAATGGCCGACCTTCTCACAGTAGTCCCTGGCTCACGTCGTCCTATTCGCGTCGACTCGACGGGCGTCGTTGTCAATATCGCAATCCAAGGGCCCGACTATTCCTCAGTTTCGTCCAAAATAGGCACAAACTCGTCAGCCTCCCGCAGGAAGCCGCAGACCACGTACAGATCCCCCTCTTTGCAGTTCTCGAACGATTTGTGCATCGAGCGCTCTGGCCAGTACGTCCGTCATTCACCATCGGGTCACGGTCCGCCCGTGCCAACCACGCGCACTTCAAACGCGTCACCTGCTCACGGTGGCGCAACCGGCGCTCCCGCCAATAGTGCTACACTCAAACCGAAATACCCAATGAAACCACCGCTGCCCATTTATCACCCACTCGGTCGACTGGCTCTCTCACTTCCCCAACTCGATCTCAGCGCGCACCCGCAGGGCTTATTGAACCAGACTGACGACGCATCACGCGGCGCTGCTCCCCGGTCTCGCCGGCCCGCTGCTAGAGTACGCGATGCGGCTGAGACGGATAGCGTAGATGCAAGTACGCCTCTCGCCGTGCCTGCGGATGCGCAAATACCCCCGGAGAAGCCGAGCCCGCGCAAGAGGCGCGCTGGTGGACAAAGCAGTTCCCGTCGGCGCCGGCGTGATGCCGACGACGGCGATGCGACGTATCCCGCGAAGCGCACGCGCGCCAATCGCGCTCCCCCCGTACCTCCTTCGGACGGCGGCTCTCCGGCAATGGCGCCGCGGACATAGCGGACGTGGACGGATCAGAGGAAGGCATGAAGGCTCCTGAGAGACGGTCGACGCGTTCGCGCGCCGCTGCGCAGGTAAAGCCCCCTCCTGTACGAAGGAACTCGAGCGCGAGCGATAGGACGCAAACGTCCGTGTCCGTGTCTATCGCAGGCAGTCAACCCGTCGACTTCGCGGCACCTAATGCCACTGTTCGTTCATCGGTGACGTCACCCGGTCAAGCTGAGGCCGTGCCGGTTGCCAAAGTTACCTTGGAAGAACCACCAACGCAAACTGCTCAGACCTGGGTGACCGGACAAGCGAAAGTTCCCGAGACCCAGCCTGTTACGAAAATGGATGTGGACGAAGCTCCGCGTGGTACGGAAGATGCAGGACTTGGCGCTTCTGCTGCCGTTGGTACCCCGCTTAAGCCTGAAGAAGACGAGCGCAGTGATGAAGCTGGACCACGTTTACCGTCCTCCTGACCCAAACACACGATATCATTGGTACAGTATTAGTATTTGGCTTTTTTCCTTGTACCTTGCTTTCGTTTGGCGCCACAGAAGCACTCATATGCTATCTTTGTTTTGCCTTCCTATCGACCCAGTTTCTATTTATGTATTGGATATGTGTACATTACAGCGTAACTACGTAGTAGCTTTAGTCAACTCTGAACTTTCGAGCTGGCTTGAGAGCGGCGGTCGATCTGAATGTGCGCTGCGCTGGCACTGCAAAGATATTAGGGGCATACGAACTTGAATTCGTTACTGTCCCGGCAGAGTAGCGATTAGGTTTGTACGTAAATCCGGCTTCCTTTCTTGCATACCCCGTGAAAGACAAAAGTACTAAAGTAGATCCGTGGAATACTTCCCTCCTTTATATTTCCCTTCTTTTTTCCCAGGAGGTGAGGAACAACCCAGACAACGAATGGGAATCGGGCTCATGCATTTCTTGTTTGAGTCAGTCCGGCGCAACGGAGCTATCTTAAATAGCATGCATATGGCGTGCCAACATGGACCATAGCAGACCAACCTCATGCTAGTGGATCGATAGATGACCCAGTTTGTAACGAGATCGAAGTGAAGACATTGTCATGTTAATTTACGGAAGAGATCCTCAGTATGATGTCGTCCTGAGATCGCATGGCAGTCAATCTCTCTGTGTATAGACACTGTATAGACATAGACTGGTGCGATGCATTTGATCATGGAGAATGGATCCATGGATGCGATCAAATAAGAGGCAACGCTCATCGGCCAATGGCACAACAGTCTCTTTGGTCACGGGCGACGGACTAATCCGCGATTCCCCGCGATTCCCGTTTTGTCAGTTACCATCGCGGTCGCGGTCGGGCAACTCGGAGCCCTCGTCACCGGTGTTCATCTCAACTTGCCGACAAGCTGGTGGGCAGCTCGCGCTGTGGCACATCCTTGGAAATATTTCTGGCGCTAACAATGGTCAACTTGAAACCTCAGCTCGGCTTGTGGGCGAAATTGGCCCGCTTGCGTGCCAATATTCCTTCGTGCTAATTGTCGGCGAGAAACTCCACCCATTTTGGGCTGTAACCTATCATATCACTGGACATATACGCGTCCAGGGCTTCTACGTATCCGGTATGAACATATCAACGTATGAAGCCCCGGGAGAGACGGTTCTTTGATGATTGCCGGCGATATACACACGCATGATGATTGTATTGTCAACCTTCGCAAAGAAGCCACATGGCCCTCGTGAATATTAACTCTAATTGGTGTTCAATATCATGAAATCGCCTGTGTCCCTTTCCCGGCACCTCGTGGTGCCCAGACGTCGTCCTCTCGCCATCGGTCACGCGTGTTTAACCGCGCTCGATCGTCTCCCTTTGGCTTTCAACTTTTATACTCGTCTCTCCCCGGCATTGGATGAGACAGTGAGCTCTTGAGCCCATGGAAGAATATCTTCGAGAAAGTGGCCCCTACCTCAATTTGGACTCATCCTCATCGGACCTCAGTCTCCGAGGTGAAGTTTTGTTTTCTGTCGCATTGACCCTACTCTCTTTCTTCAGGTAGTGTTGACTGACGGTGCTCTAGGTAATGCTGCAAATTTCGGTACCACTGATCCTGCTGGCCTCAGCTCTTTCATGGAACGACTGACGCCTGACGGTGTGCACTGGGAGCAGGCGGGGAGCTCGCAGTCTTCTGAGAAGGCAGGCGGCGTGTCTGAGAAGAAGCCATTTTACAAAAGACGTTGGTTCATCATCTCTCAGGTCACTGCGTGTTTCGTCGGAATCGGTCTTCTCTTCGTGCTGTTGTTTCCGGTTATCAAGGCTATTGCTCAACATATCGTGAACGTTTCGAAACTGAACGTCGATAGAGTGATGATATCGGGGCCGACAAACACCTCGTATGTTTCATTTCCCCGAAGCTCCTGCTAGAGTCGCTCTGAATGGCCCGCTACGCTGTCTAGCTTCTCACTCCGTATGGATGGTTGGGTGAATAACTGCCGTCTGATCTCTGACTTGAAATCGCGCCTGCTTATACCCCCATTAAGGTCTCACACGCAGGTATCTTCTCGGCTCAGATTACCTTCACACAACCCGTGTACGTCTCTTGGGTTAATGCCTCCGAAGAGGTTTCGCTGGGCGTTTTCAACCTCGAGCCTCTCTATGTCAAGAAGAAGCGCGCATATATCAACCAGACAGCTGATTTCACAATCACGGATCAGGGCGCATTCGGGCGATTCACTCAGTACATGATCACGTCGAACAACTTCACATGGCGTCTGCGGAGCGATGACCTACACGTGCGGGCACTGAAGTTCCCAGTTTCTAAGGGTCTGGGTTTCAAGAAGGATCTGCACTTGAGCGGTACGTGTTAGATTGAATCCCTAACCAAATGTAATTCACGTTCGAAAATCCAGGCATCAATAACTTCGAGGGAAATGTCGTTCTCAAGGAATTTCAACTACCTAGCGACAGTCCCGAGGGTGGCATCAACTTCTACACCGTAACCACGCTGATAAATCCCAGGTACATTACAATGTTATCAGTTCCATTTGCTTCCCTCACACGGACGAGTTCTTTAGCCCCTTTCAGCTGAATCTCGGTACTGTTGTATTCAACCTGGTCTATGGTAGCGTTTATCTGGGGCAGGGTACGGGGGAAAATACGATTATTGTGGGCTTTTCGCTTACGATTCTATTCGCAAAATGTGCTCACGTGACCACAGGTTCCAGGTTCGAACGACATCGCGCTGTCGGGCCGACTCATTCCGCACAACGGTTCCGAGTCTGAGCTCGTGGTTGTTGGACAACTCTTCACTCAGTACATCAATAGTGACACGTCTCCCGTAGTTGCACAGGGCGTGTCAACTCTGCAAAATGACAACACGAGCATTTCATGGCTGAGTGAGGGGTTGCAGGCACTTAGACTGAATGTGCCGTTTAAGAGCCCAACTCCAATCAATCCAATCCGAAGTATCAGTATCGGCAGTTTATCTCTTGCGTTCTCCGAAGCATTTCCATGGGCACCTGTAGCGAATAGCCGCAGCGTTCAAGCCTCGATGTGTGCGTTATTTCCAAAACAACGTGCGTCCTTGTCAGCTGACGTTCACTTTATACAGCTCTTCCCTTTGGTTTCAACGTAGAAATCGGACAAATCCGGAATTCCTTCAATATCTCAAAGAATGGGTCCACCGTAGGTGGCTTGACAACGGTCAGTATTTATAGCACTCAGTAATGAGCCTACTGACACCCGTGGAACTTAAACCAGCCGTTGGGTGCTTCTACGTCCGACATTCATGTCCTGAACTCCACGAATACGGAGGGTAACATAAATATCGTCATTGATAATACTCCTTTCTCCATTTCTGATGAGAGCAAGCCTCATTTCTCTGCCTTTAGTAAGTGTCACAGACTTTGTTCAACTCTGGCTTGTGAGCGCTGACCTTCTTGCACATTAGATGCCGAGTTGACGGATTTAGATTACGAGCATTTTCAGCTCGAGGGCCATGCCAGCGCAGTCGCTAATATGAGCATCGGTACTCTCACTCTAGACCCTATCAAGTTCAACGTTTCCTCGGGGCTATGGGGTCTGAAGGGCCTTCAAGGGCTCGTGCGTATTGACGGTGTTGATGTCCTTGGTGGAACACAGGACGCGCTTTTGCTAGCTACCAATGTGACCATTGTCAATCCGTCAAACCTTAATCTCGGTATGGGAGATTTGGGTATGTATTTTGTGTATTCTGTTCAAACTGCAGCGAAAAAAGGTTATTCGATTCAGTCTTCCAGCTGCTCAAGGACGGATCGCTGATGGGAACGACGTTAATGCCAAACTTAACTCTTGTCATCGGTAAGAACTCGGTGGCGGCGCATACCGCTTTCTCAGTAAGTCCTCCTTCCCCTGCGCTCCGCTCTTCCAACCACTCAATTTTATTCGCAGCCTAACAATAGTCCTGAGGGTCGAGAAGTACTGGACAACTTTGTCGGAAAGAAAGGTGAGTAAGTTCTCAAGAATCCATATAGCACAGTTTTGATATTTTGACAGATTCGTTGGTCACCATTGCCGGCTACAACGAGAGCACAAAAATTGCCCCTTTGCTGCAGGCGTTCGAGACAATCAACCTAAACGTGACACTTCCTGGCCTGAAGACTGATCTTCTCTCGAGCGCCGCGCTTACTGGTGAGTCATTCAAGGAAATCCAGTGACATTAATTAACCGCTCGTCTAGTATTATCTACTACTGGACACGAGAATAACATCGCTCGTGTCTCAGTTGCGCTTATGAATCCCTTCACTGCTGGATTGACGATCACCGGGGTTCGCTCCAATGTAAGCACGCACGGTATCCCACTCGGTACTATCAGGACGAGCACGAACTTTGCGTCCGCGGGGAGGTCTACTACCAATTCGCCCAACCTGGACCTCGAAATGAATATGGACCCTGCTGCGCTGTTCACTGTCACGCGTTTATGCGCCGTTGCCGCGGGCTTAAGCACTCAGCAGTTGGACAGAATTGTGGGAATTGGAGGTTATAAATACCTGCAGACTACAGGTGGAGATGGTTCGAGTACAAGCTCAAAGAAGCGGGGAAATATCTATACGTACGTGATGCCGACGTTACGCTGGACTTATCTTCACCATGATTCACTTGTAGTGGGTTCAATCTTCTGAACTTCGTCGATACGGCTTTCAAACAGCTGCACTCGGACGTCCAGCTCGAAGCCGATGTACAGATTGGTAAGTGTCTTCCTACCTTGGCCATCGACGATCGGCAATCCTGATTTAAGGGTATAGGTGATTACAAGACGACGTTACAGTACACCCAACCTACCGTTCCCACGAAGACCGATGATACTCTCAATCTTCTCCTGCCCGTCCTTGCAAAGCCCATCGTGCAGAAAATTGTATCTGGTTCCGTTTTGAGGTGAGCAATCAAGAATCGGGCTACTTGCCTCTCAGCTAAGAGCTATTGATCTAGCGTGGACACTGTCCTGATCACAAACTCAACCTCTACTTCGTTTGGAACGAAGTTGTCAGGATCCATCTCCCAGGCAGGACCATGTATGAGCATCGACCTTGGTTTCGAAGTTCCTTTCTAACAAGGCCGCAGTCGACGCAGAGATATCCTTCGGGACTGGTCTTACCGTTGCATGGTCCGGTCAGCCACTGGGAAACATTATGATGCCGAATATCAACATCACCGGAGATGCTGGCGCCAAGTTCGAAGTAGACGCAACATTCGAAATTACGCACGTTGACCATCTGACAGAATTTACAAAGGTGAGTAGTTGATGATGCGTGTACTAGCGTGTTGTTGAGTGAGCCCGAGAAAGGCCTTGCTCACGCAGGACTCATTCAAATGGGTCATCTCTGGCGAAAATCTTAGTAGCGAGTTACCCCTCTCTATCGTGACTTGATCGAGCACTGATTCGGTATCTAGTCTCCGCTATAGGTCAGAGAATTTGAGAGCGGATGATCACCAGAAATGCTGATTTGCCGTTACCTCAAGGGATCACTGTCTCCGATATCTCTTTTCCGGGAAAGACCGTCACCCTGAAAGGGTTTAATAACCTAAAGAATGGCGTCACAATCCACTCGTTCGACTTACCGGGCAACGACCCTTCAGGCGGCATCCACTTGACGCTTGATACGACCGTTATGAATGTGAGCTTTTGAGCTGATTGTCCCAACAATCCGTTTCACCGATACGCTTGACAGCCTTCACAAGTCGGCATCGCTCTTAGCAGCATTGGTTTTCAGGCTTACTTTGGGAACACGGACATTGGTCCAGTCGCATCGACCGGTTCGGTCACCCTGGCGCCCTTGGCCACGTCATCGTTGAATTTGACTGGCCGCCTTATCCCTCAAACTCAACAATCCGGGCTTTCCGATGTCTCAACAATTTTCAATAATTTCATCCACGGTCTAGATAGCAATGTCTCTGTCAAGGGTGATAATGCTGGACCTCAAGACGTGTGTGCACTGGACTATAAAATGATTTGCGATCCTGATACTAATTGCGATGTTAGGTCACGTGGCTAAACGACGCTATCAAGTTCCTCGTTGTTGAGACTGTTCTCCCTAATCAAGGGAGGCTCGACATCATTAAGTCTATTGAGCTCAATGAACTCGAGTTGTTGTTCACGGAAGGAACTACATATGATCCAGCCACCGGTAGTAATGACTCTACCGTAGCTTTCACCCTGCCGTTCGGTCTTCCGGTGGACATTAAGGCACTTGGGACAAACATCAGTGTCTCGGCTGGTGGCGCGTCGATTGCGCAATTGGCCATACCCAAGGAACCTGTCAGAACTGACGTGCAGCAACGTATCATCCACTTGACATTCTCGAATGTGCCTTTTGCGGTGTATGGCGATCAGCATAGCGCGTTCCAGCAGTTCCTGGCTTCAACGACGATGTCGACGATTGAATCAATGATCCTCTCTGGAGAGGCGGATACGGACGTGAACACCGGAGTCGGGTTGCTGTCCCTCAGGGGTATAAAGTTCTCGGTCAACACGTCGATTGCCGGATTGCAGGGTCTGGCATCGAAACCTACGCTGGTCACGTCTCTTGACGTAAACCACGGTTTTCCGGATTACTTGCTAATCAAGGTCAACCCATCGTTGTTCAATCCGAGGTGAGATTACGGGATGTTTTGATCCGACAACGTACTAATTATTATTGACGTCCCAGTAACATTACTCTCGGTGCGCTTGAGTAGTTTAGGAGACGTAGCATTTTGCTGACTATGTACAGGCGTCGGAGACGTCGACTTTGGCTTGGTTTTCATGTAAGTCATCTCTATGGTTTGGTCGATTATTGAGTCCTTATGTGTACTTGCAGGGATCAGCAAATCGGAAAGGCTCTTCTGGTGTGTCGGGGTGAACTTTGCGGGAGAAGTTGCACTGATTACCGTCTAGATTAATCTCCTACTGCTGCCCGGGAACAGCTCATATTCGATAGGCGCGCACCACTACGTCTTAACACATGATACCCTTACTGATCGACTTGTACAGATGTCCATTTCCAACCGCAAGGCAATGCTGTATCCGCCGGCCAAGCGTTGCTCGAGAATTATTTACAAGGCGTTACATCAGATACCACCATTCAAGGCTCGCATGGGTCAACGGCAATCGATTCTCTGAAGGTCGCTATATCTGACCTTCGTCTCACTCCTGTTAAGATCCCTGCTTTGCATCAAAACCTGATTGGTTCGGCCGCTTTAGTATTGCCCACTAATATTGCACGAACTGGGATTGCTTATGCCTCCTTCACCATCGACAACCCTTTCACAGCAAGTATTAATATATTAGATGTTACGTCGACTGTCGAATATGAGCAGCTTACTATTGGCAAAATCGATCACGCCGACCTCACATCTTACCCGGTGCACGCCAACGGTCATTCAAGTATAACTTCACCACAGCTTCCATTCAAGTTCAACTTGGATCCGCTCACGATCGTTCAACTGCTGCTGTCTGGCGCACAAAACAATTATGTCGATCTAGGGCCTCTCATCGAACTTCTAAAGATCGTGACACATAATCCAAAATACCTTCTTCCTGTACGTCGCGACTGGAGTAAGCACACAGTATGTGGGCTAACTTCGCGTAGATCACGACCAGCGTCAGCACGGAAGCGCCTACCTGTGTTAGGTTAGGCATCTCTTCGAATACTCTCACAGGACTTATGTTCTTCGTTCAGCGGAAAGCAGTTTGATGTAACCGATGCCATCCTCAACTCTCTCAAGAACCTCAAGGTGACACTGGACATCGACAGTCAGGTAAAGATCGATCAATGTGAGCTTTGTCCTTCGATGTTGCAGCATGGAGTAATATCGTGCAGATCCCACTGCTCTGGCCTTCAAGCAATTCAATGTGACTGCCATTGTGAGTTAGCTACGCATGTCGCGCTTGGCTTGACTGAGATGATGTCGTAGACGGACAAAACTATTCTCTACTTGATTGGTGCCATCGCTCCGCCGATTGTCCAAACCCTTGTGAACGGCGCAAATCTCACATTTAGCGCAGCTGACATCACGTAGGTTGTTTTGTAAAGCAGATAATTTCATAACTTAGTTTATTAGGAATCTCTCCGACGGTGGATTCGATTTGGCACTTCAGGGCGCTTTAACCAACATCGGACCTTTAGATGCCTTCATCGAATTTGGGGAGCCAGTCACGTAAGTGTTCGATGCGCATACTTTATAACCCTTCTCACCGCGACTAGCGTCACCTGGGAAGGATATGACATCGCAACCATCACTCTCCCTCCAAGTACGTCTTGTTTTCGTCGAATATACTCATGTCTTGAAAGTTTCCAGTTTGTGCTGCTGCCAATGCTGGAGTTCCTAACTATCACGCTAATGCTCGCCTCGCAATTTCCGACGAGGAACAGTGAGTCATTGTAGACCTTTTCTGGGCTGATAACAATTACAGTGTCGCCTTTAGATTCACCTTGTTCACCACATTCCTTTTGCATAACCCCAGCTTCACTTGGACAATTCACACTAATAAGCTTCGGGTTACCGCCATTGGGACGATCTTCGATGGCGTTTCCCTCAGCAAGGACGTTACTTTCAAAGCCTTCAACGGCCTCCCCGGCGTAACGATCACCAACTTCCAGCTTCCATCTGATGATCCTGCAGGAGGAATTCACATCGAGACGGATTCGCTCATACCATCGCCCGCTCGTTTGTATCACCTGCGGTTTTGGACTTTGCACGAGCTCACGCGGCTTTCTAGAACTTGGTATCGATCTGGGTACGGTTGGATTCCAGGCATCCTTCGAAGGGACAGTAATTGGTCGTATGTTTTTTTGTTTCTCTCAGCAGTACAGCCCCATAATCGTTTATGTAGCTTTGTCCACCACATCATTGGCCCTTGCACCAAAGTCTGTGACTAAGGCACATTTATCCGGCCGTATCACACCCAAATCAGGAGACGAGCTTGCTGCCATGGGAAAACTGTTCACTCAGTTCCTTGCTGGTCAGAACCAGACTCTGACCGTCCAAGGAAACTTCGTGCAGCCTTCTGGTACCGCTGTCGTTGGCTGGCTGAGCGACGCCTTCAAGACCCTCACATTACAAGTCATCCTCCCGGGGCACATTTACCAAGTGGGTCTTTTCAGTTTGTGTAGAACGAATTATCTTATCATTGACTATGTATCAAAGGTTATCGACTCCGTTACAATATCCGACCTGGAGGTTATCGTGACAGAGCAGAGTGAAGCGTTCGCGCCGTTGGCAAGCTCCCAGCACACCCTTGCAACTTATAAGAATCCGTTCGGGTTCGCATTACAAGTTGTGCAAGCCGCAGAGGACATAACTCTCGTAAAAGATGGTCAGAACGCTGCCGAAGTATGTTCTTTCTGTCCGTGTCATCACCAAATGTTGATGGGGGTTGCCTTTGTATAGCTCAAGCTACCGCGTTCCAACACTGTTGGTGGCTTATCCACCGGGAACGTTGCAGATCTCGAAATTTCCTTCTCAAAGCAGCCTCTCCAGTCCCTAAACAACGCAGTTTTTGCCGCGTTTATTGCAGCTGTCACTGATACCCAAGGTATCGAGTTTGAACTCAGAGGTTCTGTAGATGTTGTAGCGAGGACAACAATCGGCGACGTGCCCATCTCTAACATCCCTTTCAATGTTACGTCGGCTCTGAAGGGTCAGTTTCCCCGTTTTGGACATTTCTGTCTCTGTTGATGGTGGCTACGTACGTAGGCATCGATAGCTTTGGACACACCGCCAGTCTCGGCAATGTCAGTATTACGGGAAGCGGCGGCAGTGATGGAAACCAATATATCAATGCCGACCTCACAACGACTCTGCAGAACCCATCCAACATCTCGCTCCAGACCATGGACTTGTCTCTCGCCGTCTTCTACAAGGGCGTAAAAATTGGTCGCGCGGCCATCAACGTAGGCTCTTTCGCATGAAAACAAGAATGGTTTTCATTTTTAACTTTGCAGATATTCAATCTCGTCCCCGGAGAGAACACAATTCTAGCAGAGTTCCGTTACGAGCCTGATAATGCAAATGACACCGTCGCGCAGAGCTTCCTCAGCGAATTTATCCAGACTGGCAATACAATTCCCCTGTTGATCAATGGTGATGAATCGAGCTCCCCGTTCCCGTCGTTAGTCCAGGCATTAGAAGGGGTCTCACTCTCCACAAGACTTGATGGTGCGTCCGATATCCCACCGTCCATCCTGCAGACCAAACGAACTCGTTTTTAAGGCCTTAACTCCCCACCAATTATTACCCATATCAACGTCCATATTCCACCATCAGCCCTCGTTGATAACTTTGTGTTCATCGACTTTGATGTAAGTCTTCGTGAATGTTACGGTGCAATGCCATAGACTGATCTGATGCCCGTTTACCTGTTAGATTGCAAACCCACTCGATACAGATATGCACATAGCATTCGTACAGGCCGATGCTGGTGTCGATGGAGATACATACGCCCACTTTGACCAATCTTTCACTGGCTTTACCGTTCCTGCGAAAGGCGCAGCAAACAGCGGAAGATTTGGCAATGTGCTTCTCACGAAGGGTGCTTTAATTTCGCTAGGGATCATTCCAGTGGGGCAGCTCGACGTATTCGCCGCGACCACAGTCACGTGCGTATCCATTCCTATTCCCGACACAAGGAAAATGGTAAACAGGATACTGATACATATACGGGATTTTCAGGATCGGCGAGGGCGGGTATACGATTCCATGGTTACACCTCACGCAGTTCAACGTTCCAACAAAGTACGATTTAGCTGGAATTTCACTCGGAGACGTCAAACAGGCGATGTCAAATTCGGCGGGTAAGGCGACAGAGCCCGTCGATAATGCTCTGTCTGTTGCTAGCCATGCTGGCTCAGTCCCGAGCATCGCGACGCGTATTATTGGGTCGACTGGCAAGGATGTCACGAGCATGGCAGACATCGTCGGCTTGCAACCAATGCAAACACAAACTCCTCGTGCTGACTGACATCCGCTAGTATTCTGTCCTTGAGTGTTCAAGTTGGTCTACCCTTATGAACGATTCTAGGTTCTTTTTTCGATCCCGTGGATGGGGTCCATGTCAGATTCACTGTCCTTGGTGGCGACCTCAAATGCCTATACCTTCTTGATATCCACACTTGCATTAGGACAGACTCGATGTGTTGTCCTCACGGTGTAATGGACCGTCCCGCTTGGTGAACGGTTGTTTTAATTATTACATATTTACTGTATTAGAAGGTACCAAAATACACGTACTTATCAATGATTCAAATATCCTCTACGTTGTCGCCTATGAGTTCTCTGATTGGTTGTTTGGGATCACTTGGTTTCTGTGTGATCCATGGCTCTTGGTGAGTCTTGCATGGGCAGCATCTGAGTCGATCTCTCCACTGTGATTATTTCAATTGCTCGGATTTGCTCCTCATCGTCTTAAAGTTCTCCAAGTTATATAACAGGAAAAGTTTAGTCTGTTTGGATCATATAGAGATGTCGTATCACCTGTGGTTGCCACTTGCCACCACAGCCGAGGACATACAAGGATTCGATAAAAGATAATTGATTCAATAATCAATTTCCCGAGCCGATCGAGATGAAGATTTCACATATCAAGTCACACTGCTCACGTGTTGTCATAAATTGAGCGGTTCAGCCCAGAAAGGAGATCTATTTCTGCCAATCTGCCAAACTCGACTCTCTCGAAACCTCAGAAAACGCGCAACGGCGGCAACTTCGACAAAGTTTCGCGCGCCAAAAGGCGCCACGCCAAACGCAATCTAGAGTATCGCCCACTCATATCATTCTGCCACTGTGCCACATACTTAGGCTGCTCTTGCTTTTTTTGTATTGCGACGCAATTGCAAGATGTGATGCTCCTTATATCCGAGGCATTGATGCATAGCACGAAGGACTCCCATCAATGATTTGATGCGCACAGCAATCATTGAAGGATTCTCAAGTCCGCATGAACTCACTGGCAGGGATATAAATATAAAAACCTGCTACCTCCCGACGTTTTTTTAGCTCCCTGTTTTTAGCTCCTTTGTTCACCTCACCTCATCGTTACCGGGTACTGGATAGTGCGTGTACATTTTCCTTCATTTAAAATTTTCAATCAATGACTGTCTCCGATTTGTAGCCCACTTTTTCGATTCTTCTAGACTGTGTTACTCCTTTTTAATTTTATACGCTCCGAGTCACCTCGACTAATCGACGCCTATCCCGTGAAAATGCAACGGTACAAGATACTCACTGGAATCCTCCTGATGCTTTCCGTCATCGACTTCGCGTTCGCGGCTCCTGTGGTTGTACAAGAACGTGAAGTGCGCGTTAGCGTGGTGGATGCAGCCAATGACGGGACAGCCAGGTCGCCTCTGCGACGGGACCAATCGGGTAAGTGACCTGCGAACGCGGCGGACCGGACAGATGCACCGCTGATCCCGAGATTGTCAGACTCGGGCTATTGGCGAAAACAGGTGCCAAGGTATAACCCAGGATCGCGAACAGATTCGAACGACCCGTCGAACGCAGCACCACCTATAGAACTAAATGATCCTCCCACTCCGGATGTGCCCCCGGGCTTTGAGTCTGCCTCTCTCTTGTCGACGAACCAGGCGCCGACAGATTCGAACAGGCCATCGAAATTAGCGCCGCCTATAGATCTATATGCTAATCATGATCCTCCCACTCCGGATGTGCCCCCGGGCTTTGAGTCTGCCCCTTTCTTGTCGACCAACCAGGCGCCGACAGGTTCGAACAGGCCATCGAACTTAGCGCCACCTATAGATCTATATGCTAATCATGATCCTCCCACTCCGAGTGTGCCGCCGGGCTTTGAGTCTCCCTATTTCTTGCCGACGAGCCAGGCGCCGACAGATTCGAGTTCGAACTGGCCGTCGAACTCAGCGCCGCCTGTAGATCTAAAAGTTAATCATCCTCCCAGTCCGAGTGTGCAGCCAGGCTTTGAGTTCTTGCCGACGAGCCAGGCACCGACTTATTCATGGGCGTCGAGCTCATATCATCCTCCCAGCCCGAGTGTGCCGCCGGGCTTTGAGTTCAAGTTCCTGCCGATAGACGAACATCCGTTAAACCCGTCGTCCCCACATGGTAATACAGATTTAAATACCTCTCCTTATCAGGGCCAGGGACCAACTGATAACTCTGACAGATGGCTCTCATGCGTTGAATCCGGCGTTTCTATCTGACTCTCATCCATGGAGACTGGGCCCGCCACATGATTATTCAGATTCAAGTTCTTTAAGTTCCTTCTCTCTTCAATTTAAATCTCTCTCCGACTCGGAGCTCATGTCACCACCCACACACGAAGCTCTTCCGCCGAACGGTCCTCTGCAGATACCGTCGTCGCCAGACGACTCTCATTCTAGTTCGACGAGCCATGTCTCCCCTCCAGCAAGCTCGCTGGGATTGCCACAAGACGACGATGTCTATCCGCCGACCAATAAATTTAAACCCCTTTCCGAGATCTTGTCAATGCCCACACACGACACTCCTCCGCCGGACGGCTCTCCGCAGACACCGTCGTCGCCAGAAAATTCTTATTCATCGAGCTCATGGGCGCAAACAGACTCTCATTCTGGTTCGACCAGTTCGTGGTCGTCCGATTACGATGTCTCCACAGCGAGTTCGGCGGGATCGCCACAAGACCATGTCCCTTTTCCGCCGAGCTCTGAATTAGAACCCCCCTCCGAGCTCATGTCAACAGACACACACGAAACACATCCTCCTCCTCCGGGGCCAACAAACAATCGACCTGCGCCAGCCTCCGAGTCGCCGTCGGACCCAGGGCCGTCAAAGGAACCGAACCCTCCGCCGAGCGCGAAGCGACCGCGTCCCGATGAGCCCGAGTCCTGGAGTTCTCTTAGCAAGATATTCAAAGGCAAATTCAAGCGTCGCTTTTCTGACTCCGTTGCGTTGAACGCGGCACAGGGAGACTTGCAGGGTACCTTTAACTCTAGGACGTACGTCATTGCAACTTCCCTCTCTCTTCTGTCAACAAACGACCGTACAGTAGTCACGGACATTCTGACATCTTGACCAATCGTTAGGCGAGTAGTCCCGCAACGTCAGAGATTAATGGCGTCATCGACCGTGGTTCAGACCGGCACCCCGGGCCAACCGAAAAAAATAAGTATCGCGTAGTTTTGCTTATTTGAATGACGAAGATTTCCTGGTGTTTTAGCACGCGGGATGCTTGGGAGGCTCGATTACACGAGGTTGCTCTAGCAGGGACGGAAACACGACCTTCTCTATTTAGATTGTAATACTTTACCTGGCGGGTTTTGACTTGGTGCTGGAATCATCAATCATACTACGTCGTGGCACAAAGGGTTAAAAACACGTGTTAAATTTTCACCGGGATATGATGGTCCGGGGCACAGATGAATGCAGGTCTGATTCAGGTTTCTGACGACCTGCCATTCAACGACTCTGCGCGAATCAGGCTCATGCGCCTCCATACTGACTCAGAGCTGTCCTGCCACTGGTATACTAGCCTCCTCATAATCGGTACCCTTCATGGAATGAAACGGAAATATATGATGATCGCAAACCTCGCGGCGCCACCTAATATTCAAGATCAGGCTCGTTACAGAGTTTCCAATGTGAACGCTCATGACTCGGAATTCGAGACGCAAAGCACAACACGCATCCTACCCCGTCTCTGGTCTGCGACCCAATCCATGGCTACTTCACCACTTCTGTGAGGTGGTTGTACGTCCTCGGCTTCATCCAACACATCGACGATTCGACGGGCAGTTCAGGTATCTATCATACGGCCCTATACAGGGGCCGCGGGTGCAGAGTTGACTACAGAAAGAATTGGAAGGATGATCCGAGCAACTATCTTGTATC